>JAPCYP010000274.1:0-126019 GCA_035048595.1 Echinosophora koreensis
AACAAGACGTGTTTGAATTAGATCTAAAAAATAGATTATTTCATGACTATAATCAAATCAATTTTATATTTAAATTTATTTACTAAAAAATTATTTTAAAATAATCTATTTCACTTAAATTGTATAAAAAATTATTTTATCTGATAAATTATATAAAAAAGTATGAAATTATTTGTATATATCAATAATATTTGTTTGATATAGTTAATTTTACAAGGTTAAAATTATTATTTATTTCAAAATAGTCTAACCATTTTTTAAATAAGTTTAAAACTTCTAACATCTCTAAAATGGTTTCTCTCTTATAAAAATCAGTTTAGTTTTTTCATAATTTAATATTTGTCTAAAGATGTCACATTAAACACAAAACAATGTTTTTTCTTATAAATAAAAATTATTTTTGAGAAAAATAATCTTTCCCACCATCATCGGTCCCACCACATCATTTCATGACAGACCATTTTTTGTACTACGTTGTTAACAAAAAGCATGAGTAAAACTAATAGAAAACTTGGGTAACAAATAGTACAAGGATTTCTCATGAACAATGTCTTAAGAAATTTCAGAGGATCGATTTGACAATCAGCTTGTGAGTTACATTTAATTAAATTGATTTAAACTTGCTTCGCATGATCTATTAATTTCAATGATTCACTCACGGTAATTGTTTATTAGAATTAAACGAATTGTTTGAATATGAAATTCTGGAGAATAAAGCAAAAAAATATATATATGCACAAACAAAAAACCAATCTCAAGTATATATTGACAAACAATGTAAAAAAAAAATAAAATAAAATGTACAGAATGTAAATTATTATTTGAAAGATTTAATTTAGTGTGGGGTTGGTTTAGCTACAAAAGATAGATTTTTTTTTTTTAAAATCAATAACTCAATTACATGCATATTCATCATTATTATTATCATTGATTATAACAGAATAAATTTTATGTTTGGATGCATTTGTTGAAAAACGATTTTAATATAATCTATTTTATTTGGATTAAAAAAAATACTCTATATATAGTAAATTATAAAAGATGGTATGAAATTTATTTGTTTATATTATCAATGATTTATTATTTAATATATGAACTTTTCTTAATTTATTTTTTCACATCAATCGTTTTTTTTTTGCATTTAAAAAATTAAATTTAAAGTTGAAGAAAATATTTCCTTTTTCTTTGAAAATTTATGTATTTTAAAGTCTGAAAAATTTGAGTGAAATGTATCTTCATATCTCCATATCCAACAACTTCAAATATGAAAGACAAAAAACATGAAAACAAAGCATGTGACATCATCATTGAATAATGAATATGTTACAAGCAATCACGCAAATCTTCATTCGTGAATTAGCAACAAGCAACCATACACAATCGGTTAAAAATAAGAGTGGGTTAAGGGTAAAAACGGAAAAACACACAGTAGAATATTGCATAATCTTGTACAACAATAAAAATATTGCATAATCTATCGCAACTGAAATCATAATGCTAAGAAAATGAGGTGGAGAAAGAACAATTTTTTTTTTAGGTTGAAACAACATTTTTTCATCTTAGTTGCCATACACTAAAGCTTAAGTATAAAACAGATTTTTTTTTTTCGATAGAAAGTATAAAACAACTTTTATTCATTTAAATCCGCTAATCTGTATATAAATAATATAAACCGAACATCTTGCTAATGTACTGTCAGATTTAATTTAATTTACTATTATTAGCTTAAATTATATGTAATTTTTAAAATAGCTATTATGAGAGTTAGGCATTTATTAATATTATCATAATGCATGATTGAATGATAATATACAAAAATATTTACTCTAATTTGAACTATTTATCAACTTAAAACTGGAGGTATAGGCACTCAAGGCTAGAGAAAGATATATACGTGATTTTGTGAAGAATCAAGCATTTGCGATCTTCATCATAACTTTTTAAATAAGTTTCTAACCTCTAGCTTCTCTTAACACAAATTTATTCTCATAAAAACAACAAAACAACTATCTTGCAATTTAATCACTTTAGCTAAACATACTAGTTTATACTAGGAAACAAGTTTTGCTATGAAAATCAATTATTTGAATAAATCTTACCCAAACATATCACAAATAATCTTGATCTATTATCTAATCTCTGAGGTAATTAATTAAATGGGAGGTGCTCATAACAAAACTTAAATGGGAGCAGTAACACAATTACAAAACGAACGAAGAGTAAAGAGAGAAACAAATGTTGTAATTAGGGATGGCAATATAGGGTAGGGGTGTCCATGGGTCGGGTTGGGTTGGGTTTAGTGAGTTTTGGCACCCAACCCAATCAAATGTGAGTGGGTTGGGTTGGGTTTGTCAAAATAAATTATGAAACCTAAACCAACCCAACCCGACTAATTATAGGTTGGGTTGGTTGGGTCGTCGGGTCTGACAAGAAACACACAAATGTTCAATTTTGGGTCAGGTCTGCGGGTCTGACAAGGTTGAAAACGTGGAAAAAGCTCAAAAGTGAGGAATAAACATGTTCAAAACTTTAAATAACATCAACAATCATGAATTAAAAGTCTAAAATAATCAACAATCGTCAACTAAAAGTCTAAATTATTACAATGAAAAAGTAAAAGTCATCAACATTCAACAACCATCAACACAAAACTAAGTAATATGGGTTGGGTTCAGTGGGTTTGGAATTCTGAAACCCATTGCCCAACCCATACTCTATGGGTTCTATGTCTTTTTGCCCAACTCAACCCAATCACTCGAACCAACCCACAAAATCTGGGCTGGGTTGGGTCGGATTGGCCAGTTTCGTGGGTCTACCTAGACCCATGGACACCCCTGGGTATCCACAAATATTTGTTTCATAGAAAATAAAATGTTAAATGTAATGTGCTTGTAACGTATCTACTGGATCATTTCAGTTTAAGATTTGGATACATCCCTAGATACTGAAAACAGCCCAATGCATTATATCTATGCATGATAGTAAGAAATACATTCAACAGATCAGAGAACTAGTTAAAAACGTTGGATAAAAACTAAAAACAATCAGTGTAACAATTATTTGCACAACAACTTTAAAAACAAAATGGAATATCATAGATGATTGTGTTGTATACTTTAACTAACTTTCTAGAACGTATTTTAACTGTTTGACTAATCAAGCATTAATCATAAAAGTAAAAACGTTGATAAGGATTCATATGGATAAACATTTAATTTTTACAATATAATATAACTAAAAGTTTGTGGAAAATATTTTGCTCTCTATTGAGTGCACATGCACATGCACATGCACATGCACATGCATATAAAAGTTATGTGATTAACAAAAATAATAATATTAGTTTTGTGACCAAAGCGTTCTAATAAGATATTAACGAAAATAAAAACTTGTTAAACATGCACAACAAGGCAAAATCAATGAGCCTAGTGGGGTGGTGACACAAGAGACATTGGAAGCAAAGACAACTACGTCTCCTAGGAATGAAAAGTCCAAAGAGAATTGCAAGATCTGTGTGAGAAGGGGTTGAAGTGCTTTGAATGGCGCAGACGAATATGAGTCTATGATTGAGTGACTTAGGGTTTATTAGGAACAGTTATGTAATTTTGTGTTCAAGTATAGGTACCTGCCAGCACGAGTACTACACTACCCGTCGCCGTTAACAAACGGGTAATAGAAAAATCCGTTTATTTAACCCGTGGGAACCCGTTAAGACTCTCGACCGGTGCCCATTACGAATTTTACCCGCATATACAAGTAAAATTATCATCCCTAACAGTAATTGTACGATGGTTGGTTGTAGTAATGCAAGATCTAAAACCGGTAAACAAAAAAAGACACAAAATAATAGAGATTGGAGTGCATAAAATGCAAGCAAAAAAACATTTGGTAATTTGCATAATATATTTTTAAAATATTATCTAAAAATTTTGTTTTAAACACTGAATGTGGAGTTTAATTTCTGCGTATTGTCAGTCTAAAAGATTTTTATACTGACATTCAACAATATCTTATTAAATTAGCATCATTGTTATTTCTCTCTCTTAGTTATTAAAATAAAAAAACACATATCAAGATATAAGTGGATGTTAGCGTTAAACTTTTTACACTGACAATACATACTAATTTAATCCAATGTGTACTTAATACTTTTAAAAGAAGTTAAGGCATTAAGTAGAGGTAATAAGAGATTTTTTCCCCCCAATTTCATTGATATTCCAAAGTTTAGAAAGCAGGATAAAGCTCCTCTAAAACAAACAAAAGTACGTGTGAGTAACGCTTGCTGCTCGTCGCCTAGCCGCACGCCTCCATCGTCTAGTAGCATGCCACTGTCGCCTAGCCGCAAGCCACCGACTGTCGCCTAGTCGAACACCATCGTTGCACAACCACATGACCAGCTCCGCCAAATATAGCCGCATCTCACCCTCTTCCCTTTCAGCATGAGATTGAAACGAGCAAACGTCAAGAAGCCGCCTCTCATATCTAAGCAGGGTCCAATACTCACAACGAGCTGAAACTGTGGAACAAAACTAAGGCTTTTCTATATTCATTTTTAGGACAATTTCAAAACAAGTAAATCATTGATTGTTTCATGTGAAAGTTTTCAAAAATTATTGGGTCAATTTAATAAATGTTGAAGCAACCAGGATAGCAAGTTACTTTTAAATGATTCCAACCATCCATTTATTTAATTGATATATCCAATGGCTATTTTGACTTCCTCATGGGTCATGAGGGACTTACTTGCTCCCTCACCTTAGAAAGCACCAATACAACCTGTTATTTTTAGCATATTGTTGAGATTTTCTTTTTGGTACATACATATTATTGGTTTTTTAAATATAATCTACAGAAATCTGCCTCTCATTCTCTTGTGTACAATGCAATAGAGGATTAGATGTTTGATTTAAACTATTAGAGACTTAAGTTGCCACTAAACCAAAAATATAATAGGAACACGTATTACATTCCTACTCCTATTCTCGTTCCTTTGAAATCATTCAATCCAACCAAACATGTGTTACATAATTTTCTTTATGTTTTGTACACATTAAAAATTAGTTTGTGATTTAGAACAGTGTTTGACCCAATAAGGCGAATTCAATATTCTTGAGGAGTCACATTGCTTCCCTAACAATTATAATGTCCCATTCATTTAATATACATAACCCGATGCTCCGTGCCAATGAGCACCCAAGCACTTGGGAACCTTCCTTTTAAAGCTAGTTGTTAGGAGGGAATAACCAAGCCACTTAAAAAATACTCCACCGAACATCTCATACTACTCGATGTGGGATTTAGGCACCCCGTAATACCACAGTTTTTATCATAGTACCGCTCTTGAGAGTAAACATCTTGACGGTTGCATTCTACGTTGTTTCACTAGACCTTTCCGATCAACTTCTCTGTAAGTAGTCCTTTCTGAAACAGTGACCATTAGGAGGGTGTTAGGAAACTTCGTCCAAGGTACATACATTGACCAAATTGTCGATAATATTCAGTTCCCAAGTCTCACTTCATTATAAATAGTCATATTAGTCATGAGAGTAAGAATCTTTTCAATTTATTGCACTCATCTTACACATTTACTTAAGCAATGGAGTCTTTGTAGGTACCTAACCTCTACTCTCCAACTCATCAAAGCTCCAAGAAGACTACAAGTGTGAGCTTATTCTAGTCCCAACAGCCTAACAATTCATGATAGAACTCAATGAAATTTTTTTTATTTGTTTGTTTGTTTTTTAAGATCCTTAATATCTGAAAATTATTTTCAACTTTGATTAATCTTATAATTATAACGAAAATGTTTCAAGTATATCCATACACATTTCTAAACCACTTTAAATTTTATAACACAAAGTATTTATACTTTGTATTATAAATGAAAAGTTGAGAAAATCGTTAAACTTTAATATTGCTCTATTTAAAATGTATTCATTTAATCAATGCCTTTGAGTAAATTTATTAAGTTAAGTTGTAATACATGAATTGTAAATGTGTGAGTTCACACCCTAGCAAAGAAAATTTTGAAAGGTTACTCTATTCATTGAAATTTTTTTTTTTATGAGAAATGGAAAATATAAACTAAGTAACAGTACTAGGCATGCAGCAACCTAATGCATCATCACAAAGAATCAAAGACAGTTGTGGCATAGCCCTATCAATAAAAGTACAAGAAAAAGAAGCTGAATGCCCCTTATTAGCCAAGAAGTCCGCACATCGATTTGCCTCCCTATACACATGGGACACTGAAGTCGTCCAATCAGAATGCTGAAGCAAATCCAGAATTTCCTGCAGCAAATGACGTAGAAAATGAACATGCATTCTCCCCATCTGATCCATGTTAACCACGACTTTGGAGTCAAGCTCGAAGCACACTTTATTGAGAGAAAGGTTTCGAGCCAAACAAATACCCCAAAGCAAAGCCCATAATTCTACCAAAACATAATTGCAAGGTCCAAGATTGCAATAAAACCCTCTAATGAGAATTCCAGAAGAATTCCTCACAAGCCCCCCCCCCACATGCTGCTGAAACAGAGCTCTTTCTAAAAGACCCATCCACATCGAACTTGAACTCATTAGCTGGAGGAGCAATCCAAGAGACTTGAATTTCATGCGAGCCATCCTCAATATAAACAGGCCTAGGAGAAGGTAAATCTTTATCACCCAAACGAACTTGACTAAGAATAGTAGACCAGATTGCATTCGGAAAAGAAGACTGACCAGAGAACACCAATTGATTCCTATCAAGCCATAATTCTCTAATAGATATCCTAAACAGCAAAGGCCAATGCCAATGCCAATCAACGCCACTAATGTTAGAAGAAGACAGATTTAAATCCAGCCCAGCATGCAACCCTTCACTAAAGAACTTACTCCACCTACCAGGTAACACCAACTTAGACCAGAAAGAATGTACCTCAGAGCAGTCTCCTAGAACATGCATAACAGTTTCTGGGCCTTCACCACAATGGGGACAGTCTCCAATTTGAGAAATGCCACACTTTACATGTTCAGAAGTTGTCATCAACCTTCCATGGGCAACTTTCCAAAGGAAAGTTCTATTCCTTTGAGTACCCTGCCATTTCCAGATAGATTTGAACTGAAAGGAACTCCCTTGAGTTTGAGACTTTGTACTAGACAAGTAAAGATACACATCTTTAATGGAAAAAGCACCACTTCCCGAAATCTTCCATGTAGGAAAGTTTTCTTTCCCTGCTAACAGAGGCTTAAGAGAAGCAATTCTGGCACACACATCATTGGGAAGATATTGTTGGAAACTCTCCCAATTCCACCCATCTAAAGAAGCATACAAAGACACTAACCAATTCCTCTCTTAAGTAGGTAAATTAGTACATATCTCCTCTAATTTACCGCACCCAGGGACCCAACAATCTTTTCAGAACCGAGCATCGTTACCATCCTGGACTTCCCAAAACAATCCATTCTCAATATACTGCCAATTTTTGACAATGTTGCGCCAAACATGAGAGGCATGATTTACAGCAACCACCATAGGAATAGGAAGAGTACCACAACCATACTTAACCAGCAACACACGAACCTAAAGCTTCTCAGGATTCTCTATCAACTGCCAACCCAATTTCATGATAAAACAATGATTCAAGATTCTAAGATTTCTAAAACCCAAATCACCTAACTCCTTGGGTTTACAAATATTTTCCCAAGAAACAAGATGGCATTGGGAACCTCAAATAAAATCTATGCAAATCCTCTCAATTTCATCACAAACCGAGACAGGCAGCAAGGTTATTTGTATAATGTTGCCTGGAAGACTCATCAAATATGATTGGGCAAGAGTAACCCTCCCTGCAAACTTCTTCCTTACTATATCAATGAGGAAAGAATAAGAGTTCTTAACCATACATTGTTGCACAATAGGAATACCCAAAATCTTACCAATATCTTCAGTAGGAGAAATACCCAACGAACCGCTAAGATTATCCACAACATAAGGATTGATGTTCTTAGAGGAAAAAAACAGACGATTTGTGTAAGTTCACCTTCTGACCAGAGAGAGAACAAAATCGATCCAAAACCCTCTTAACCTCATCTACTTGGTCTTGAGAAGTTTCGGTCACCAGAAGGATGTCATCAGCAAAAAAAAGACGAGAAAGTCTTGGACCCGCACCCCGATTGAATCCCAAGGGTTTCCAACTCCTGTTCGCAACAGAATCTTCAATGCAATGAGCCAACCTTTCCAAGCACAACACAAAAAGATATGGAGACAAAGGGTCTCCATGACGAAGCCTGCAAGAAGGATAGAAAGAATCACTAGTTCCCCTATTCCAATTCAGACACATAGAAGAAGAAGAAGAAATACGAGAGGAAATTAAAGCTGCCATCCATTGAGGAATGCCTAGAAACTCAAGAGTTTGCTGGACAAAACCCTATTCGATCCAGTCGAACGCTTTTTCCAAATCAAGTTTAATTACCATAAAAGCCTTCTTTACCTTTCATAAGTTGCATGGAATGCACGATTTCCTGCAAAATGATCACATTATCTGTAGTATGCCTGCCAGGAACGAAGCTACTCTGATTGCCTGAAACAACCTTAGGAAGGATAATCTTCAGCCTCTGCGCAACAATTTTCGTGACTATTTTGTAAATCACATTGCACAGTGCTATGGGTCGGAACTGATTAATGCCTTCACACTTAGGGATAAGTGTAAGCAAAGTATGATTAACATCTCGAATATGATTAGGAGAAGAAAAAAATTTCCTGACAAACTAAAAAATTGAGCTCCCAACATGATCCCATTGAGTCTTGAAAAATAATGAATGAAACTCATTCTGACTAGGAGATTTGAAGCTGTGTATGCTAAACAAAGCTTTCCTAATCTCTTCCATAGGAACCTCTTGATTTAAAAGCAACCAATCAGGATGATCAATCTCTGGAAAATCAGCATTAAACATCTTTGACTCTTATTCTAACCACCTTAAAAGACATTCATACCATGATTGGTGATTGGTTGATAGTGTAATTTTTTTTTTACACTTACAGTACATAGCAATTAAACTCTTAATTAAATGCTTATTTAATAAAAAAAATTATATTATTAAAAATGATTTTATTTTCATAAATCTATAAAAAAAAATATTAACATAAACTAAAAAAATGATATAAATATCATGATTTATTTTAATAAACAATGTTTTTTTATAAATAAAAATCAAATAAGTTCCTTCTTCTTCTAAGCCCACCTAGTATAGGATAATCATAATTTATTTTGGATTCGGATTCTCTTCTGTTTACATAAAATGGGGTACTATCCTGTTGTAGAGCGAAAGAAACAAATTTTTAAAATTATAACTGATGGGACCTACAACCAATTATGGTAGGTCCATATATATAAAAAGATGTATTTATATATCTCTAACATGACCATCATGTTACTGGAGAGGATCCTAAACATAGGTGGGTGTTAGCAACTCAAAACGTTCAAAGCATCTATGTGACCTAAACATAGGTGGGTGTTAGCAACTCAAAACGTTCAAAGCATCATTCACATAGAAGGTGCTTGTCTTCAACGAGAAGAAGAGTAATTGAACAAAGCAAAAGAGAAAGGTACATTACAGTGATATTATTATTCTTATTTCCTCACTCACCCTCACATCATATAAACTAGGGGTGTGCACAATCCGGTATGGCCCGCCATCCCGTCCTAACTCAAGGTGTTCGAGCCGAGTCTGACCAGAACCCGTAATATGAAAGGGACAAACCCGTGTCCTAAAAAATGGTCTGAGGTCGGGTTAGGGACGGTAGGGGTGTTCATATCCAACCGATCCAAAAGAAAACCAAAAACAAATCCAAAAAAATCGAAAACCGAACAAAATCGATGTCTATTGTTTTTTTTTTTAATCTTGTTTTGTGAAAACTTGTCGGATCAGATCAGATTTTGGATTCCTTTTCTCAAACCGAACCAATCCAAACCAAACCGCATATATAAAATTTAATATATATTTATTCTATTTTTGTATTATTGATTTTTTATTTGTTGGTTTTTTCTGATAATGCTTACTAGTATGATTTAACATATATATTTTTTACTATTTCTGAGTTCCAAATATAAAAAAGGATTTTATGGAACTAGTTGATGATGATTTTTATTTACTTTGTACATATTTTATAAAATGTTATTACATGAATATATAAACAAGTATATATAAGTTTAAGATTTTGTTCAATTTAGCTTGTAATGTTATTTTTTGATGTAATATAAATATGTAATGATGTGTCGGTAAAAACCTAATCAACCGAATCGATCCAAATCGTATTTAATTGGATCGGATCAGATTTTTTAAGGAAGCCATCCAAACCGAGCTGCATGCTCCTTTTATCGGATAATTTTTTGTCTCAGAATCAATCCAAACCGAATCGCGAACACCCCAACTTGGGTTCAGGTTAACCTTTGGGTCACCCGGTCCGGGTCTACTTCGTTCGCATTTCACACTCACTCGACCACCATCGTCCTCCAACATTCCCCTTCTCCCTTTCTCCGCGCCGCGCCTAACCACCACCGTCGCCGCACCGCGCCTTACCACCATCTCTCAGTCTCACTCAGTATCTCAGATTAGGGATTTACCCATCTCTCTCACTCTCTTTCTATCTCTCGTGGTGCTACCAGGTAGGGGTGATTAATTTTGAATTCAGTTCATGTAAGTATCTGAGTATCTGAGTCCGACGCATGCATAATTTTGATTTCTAAACTCTCGAAACATTAGGGTTTTTGTGATGATTCATCAAATTTTATTGACTTTGATTTTAATTGATACAATCAGGATCGAAAGAAGTAGCATAATAAATGGAAGAAGAAGAAGAATATGTTGAGTATGTCCCTGTGGCCAAACGTAGGGCCATGGAAGCTCAGAAGATTCTTCAACGCAAAGGGAATCCCTCTTCCGCCACCATTGATGGTGATTTGGAGAAACAAAGAGTGGCTGAAACTAAACCCAGTCTTCTAGAGAAGGCATCACAGTTGAAACGGGAACAACCTGAGATCAGTGTAACAGAACAGATTGTCCAACAGGAGAAGGAGATGATTGAGAATTTGTCTGATAGAAAAACCCTTATGTCTGTTCGTGAATTAGCCAAAGGAATCACTTATACTGAACCTTTGCCTACAGGGTGGAAACCCCCTTTCCACGTTAGAAGGATGTTGAGAAAAGAATGCGATTTGCTTCGAAAGCAGTGGCATATAATAGTTGATGGGGAAGAGATTCCGCCCCCAATTAAGAATTTTAAGGATATGAGGTTTCCTGAGCCTGTTTTGAACAAGTTGAAAGCGAAAGGGATTGTGCAACCAACGCCAATTCAGGTGCAAGGCCTTCCTGTTATCTTATCAGGGCGAGATATGATTGGGATCGCGTTCACCGGATCAGGAAAAACTCTTGTCTTCGTGCTGCCGATGATTATGATGGCAATGCAGGAGGAAATCATGATGCCTATTGTTCCTGGAGAAGGTCCATTTGGATTGGTTATTTGTCCATCGAGGGAACTAGCTAGGCAGACCTATGAAGTGGTTGAACAGTTCTTGGAACCTTTGAAGGAAGCTGGATACCCGGAGCTCAGGCCTCTGCTTTGTATTGGTGGAGTGGATATGAGATCACAGCTTGAGATTGTGAAGAAGGGTGTTCATATAGTTGTTGCCACTCCTGGAAGATTGAAGGATATGTTGGCAAAGAAGAAAATGAATCTTGATAACTGCAGGTATTTAACATTAGATGAGGCTGATCGATTGGTTGATTTGGGATTCGAAGATGATATAAGAGAAGTTTTTGATCACTTCAAAGCTCAAAGGCAGACTCTTTTATTTTCTGCCACTATGCCAACCAAGATTCAGAACTTTGCTAGAAGTGCTTTGGTGAAACCTATTATCGTCAATGTGGGACGTGCAGGGGCAGCAAATCTTGATGTTATCCAGGAGGTAGAGTATGTTAAGCAAGAGGCGAAAATAGTTTACCTTCTTGAGTGCTTGCAAAAAACCACACCACCTGTTCTAATATTCTGTGAGAATAAGGCTGATGTCGATGACATTCACGAATATCTTCTCTTGAAAGGAGTGGAAGCGGTGGCTATTCATGGAGGCAAAGATCAGGAAGAGAGAGAGTATGCCATTTCAGCTTTTAAGGCTGGAGAGAAAGATGTGTTGGTTGCAACTGATGTTGCATCCAAAGGTTTGGATTTTCCTGATATTCAGCATGTCATTAACTATGACATGCCAGCTGAAATTGAAAATTATGTCCATCGGATTGGACGAACTGGAAGATGTGGCAAGACTGGTATAGCGACAACATTTATAAACAAGAATCAAAGTGAGACAACATTACTTGATTTGAAGCACCTCTTGCAAGAAGCAAAACAAAGGATTCCCCCAGTTTTGGCCGAGCTGAATGATCCAATGGAAGATAATGAGGCAATCACGGACATAAGTGGGGTCAAGGGATGTGCATTTTGTGGTGGGCTTGGTCATCGCATCCGTGATTGTCCCAAATTAGAACATCAGAAGAGCATGGTGATTGCAAATAATAGAAAGGATTATTTTGGATCTGGAGGCTACAGAGGGGAAATTTGAAAGGCAGCAGTCCATTGCGTACAATTTTTCTTTCAACACTGCTGGGTTAGTATTGTATCTACAAATTTTTAGTTTATGCGATGAAATGTGATGAATTTTGTAACATTTTTACTAGTAATTTTGTATGGTTGAATTGTTCTAGTGTATTATGGTTTTGTCTACTGAAATGTGGATTCATTTTCACCTGTTTATGCATCCTAGGATGATTCACCTGTTTGAGAATGAGCTTTACGTATTTTTTGAACTGATCTGAATAAGGCCTTAGTGTATATGATAGGGGAGGATCATGTCTATGTATTCATTAGTTAATATTAAGGCTTATTCTTACCCAATTAGGATTCTATGTGCTTGTGGAACAGAGTTTTTATTTTTATGCATAGTTTTTATGTTGAATTTCGTGAAGCTACTGCATCCATTGTGTAAACATTATCGACACTCCTTAGATGAAAGCTACAGTTGAAGTTGCTGCTGCTGCGGCTGCCGCTGCTGGAAACTATTCGTCTTTTCAGGTGGCAGAAGCAGAAGCTTCGGTGCAAGTGGAGGGTTCTGGTTCTCTATCACAGAAGAAGGAATATTATGTCCTTCATTGGTAGTTTTTAAATTTTATTATTTGGATATGAGTTTGAATAAGTAGCTAGTGGATTCAGCTGAGTTAAATGTACATTCTTGTTTTGTTATTGTATACTAAAGTAAATTTTTTGAACTGCTTCATGAATGGGCACTCTTGCTATTGATGTTGCTTTGTTTGGTTGGATTGATTGTATGTTTTTTCTCCCTTCCTGCAACCTTCTCAGTTTTCAGTTTACATAGGTAACTTTGTTGTTAATAGTGTTGCATTTTGGTTGTGATGACTGATGAGCAATATTAGGAACGGGTTTCATTTTTTGTAAGCTCATCAGTATTTGGAACAGGTTTCATTTTTTGGAAGCTCATTAGTATTTAACTTTTGTACATTCTATTCGCACAGTGCTCCAAAGCCTTTCATTTTCTATTCTATTCAAGAAATAGAAATGAACTTAACTGTTGTACATTCTAGGAAGTAGATATTACCATGATGCCATTAAGGAAACTAGCAAGCACATCATATGTTCATCCACTTTCATAATTAATTACATTTCGTTTTTGTCTTTACCCTGTGAAGCTCCAATCAGTGTAGCTCAAGGTTATCAAATCGAGATTTGAATCATGTATCGGAAGACCTATTTTCCGAATCGTGAATCGAATCTTATTATGAATCATAAGATACATGGTCAATTAAAATATAGCATTTTTAAGTAAAAACAAATGAATAAGCAGAAAAACATAAGATGATATATCATAAATGAACTTCAAAATAATGCAAGATTCAAATCATAAAAATAGAGTGGGAACAAGACAAGGTGACCAAAGGAGGACCAAAAAACAGAGAAGAATGAAGGAGAATAGTGGGCACAAAGCATTGTGCAGGATGAGAAAAAAAAATGCACTATAGGAAGGAGTGGAAACCAAAAATGCAGTGTGCTAGGGCTGTTTGTTTGTTATTCTATTGGGTTAATTGGAAGTATGGTTTCGTCGACGGTTTTTTTTTTGTGGCAAAAAACAACCCTAGCAGGCTTTTTAGAAACAAATTTGCTAGACTGAGCCTGTTTCTGAGTTGCACCAATGACGAAATTTGTATCGGGCGATTCAGCTGCGAATCGAGATTCATGGGATTCAGTAGAGTGAATCGAGATTCATGTTGAGATTCAAATCTAAAAGAGATCCGCACTAGGATACGTATTAATTGCATTCTATTTCGTTTCGAATCAAGATGCGAATAGTAAGAATCGTAAGATACTGATAAAACTGGTGTAGCTACGTTCATAGATGGAAAAGAATCAAAGGAATTGACCATTCCAATATGATTACAGTCATTTTATTTGGAGATAATTTTAATTAAATTTTCTTTTCTCTTTTTTTTTTTTGCTCTCATCTTATCTTTCTTTGGTACTGCTGCTACAAACCATAATACAAGCAGCTCACCACAAGTATTACCACAGCCATGTACGCATGTTGATCTTTTTCCTGTACACATGTACACAAGTATTACCACAGCCTTGTACACATGTTGATCTTTTTCCTGTACACATATACACAAGTATTACCACAACCTTGCTGAACTTTTTCCCCTGTATTATCCTTTGCCACTCATGAGAACTTACACGCATTCTTATGTTATTACAGTATGTACACTTGCTGAGCAGGATACTTATTGTAGAACTTCATTCATAACTTCTGTATCAAATATTTTGAATTTCAAATTCTTAAATTCCTTGCAATTCTTATTGAACAATTTTTACTTGTAAGTAAATCACATTGGTAATAATGCTATCTTCTTTTTGTAGTCTTTTATTTTGACTTTCCTTGATGAATGGTGTGATTGTATTAAGATCGCAACGATTGTAGTAAGTAATGTGATTTTTGAGTTAAAGTTCTTTGTTCAATTTATGTTTTCTCGCTAGATTTGTCTTATAATCTTTGATTTTTGCCTATTGGTAGTCATTTGTTTTGCTGTATTCTTCATATAGAGCTATGAATTTTCATGGCCTCTAATTTCGTATTCTGCAGCTGGTCACACACAAAAAGGCACTTGGAGTGGCAGCTGGGGTCATTGTTGGACATACCATCTGTACTTCAGTGTTAACTACCTGTAAATGTAATTTAACAGTGTCATTATGAACCAACACATTTTCTTGTGGAGAACCCATTGTAGCAATCCATGTATTGGATGGATATTTTGCTTTTTGTCTATACTATGAGGAAGAAGAGATATTAGAGGAGATTGCAGGATTGAGCGGTGCTATGAATGTTCAAAATGAGGCAAAGAAAACCTCAAAGTATGCTGCAGCAAAAATCTAGATGCATAAGCAAGTTAGACACAATTAGCCAGTTTCAGGATGTCGTGTCAGTGGTTGGATTATAATTCAAACTGTAGAACATTGATTTTTTGTATTGGCTTTGATGTCAATTATGTTCCAATTATGTAGGGGGTTGTGTGTATCTTAAGCACCCTAGTTAATAATTATTTTCCACATTATTGTCTAATTTTTATTATTTAAAAATAGCTTAATGTTTATTTGTTTGTCACATTTTATATTGAAATCCTCATTTTTTAAATAAATATTCAAAAACAAAATTTTAAAATTGATGGTAATTAAATTATTTTATCCAAACAAAGAATTTGAAATACAAGGTATTTGAATTACTCTATCCAAACAAAGTATTTTCAAAATGAAAGTAATTTAATTGAAGTTATTCAATTGTCTTGTATTTCAAATTCTTTGAAATTTTGAGATATCCCATCCAATTTCCAAACACATTAAACATTTCGAGGAAATTTCATACATGGGAAAATTTTGGGACGTAGTACCTTCTCAGCACTTCCCACCCTTTTTTTTCTCCCACTTTGGAGTGGAAGTGAAGTGATGAGGACATCATGGGCTCCATTAGGCAATTTCGTTTGGTCCCCATGTCCTATAGTTACTTGACCATTACGGGCCCATTATAACCACGTTTTATCAACTATTATATTATGTGTCTATCTTTTGTTGTTTTGAACCAAACTATTATATGTCTATCTATTCATAAAAAAAAAAAAGACCTATTATATGTCTATCTGTGTCTATGGAAATTATAAGGTATCATTCAATTGGTAAATTGAATTTTGTATATGGATGGATTTTATTTGCATTAGAGTTCGAAATTCATTAAAAAAAGTTTATGGTTAAGATCAATAGGATGTTTGGGAGATAATTAATTTTACACTAAAAGAGTGTAAGGACACCTCTTATTTTTACCCAAAAAAATCTGTCTATGAAATCATGAAGAATTTAAGTTCTAATTATAATATATTTGACATATTAAATTATATTAATGTTTGTATCAAAAGAGGACTGGAAAGAGAAAGGTTTTCAAATTTTGAATAAAAGGGAACAAAGACTAAAAGAGTGAGAAAGGCTAAAAGGTTGACCATCATTGCACATCCAACTCACACACTCATCTGGTGTTTCCTTTTATCATTATTTACCAAAAGCCAACAAAAAGAACTCATGATCTCTATGAGAATCTAGCCATTTCATTTTATGTTTAATTAATATATACACACACAAAAAAAAAAAAATCTTTCCCTGCCCTTCATATGTGCCAAATAATAAGAAAAGATAATTATTACCAAATATGTAAAAGGAAAAGAGAAAAGAGCTTTGATTGAATATGTTACTTTTATGCAGTTGAAACAAAGATATTGGCAGTTGCATGTGATGAGGAGCAGGGCACTGGGCGGGTTCATAATATTTGCAAAGACGTTAGTTGGTCCCATAACGGACACAGCTTATTTAGCAAGTAGTGAGTGCTTAATGCTTTTAAGGGATGCCTGCAGACCCTGGGATTAGTGTTTTTTTTTTGTTTTTTGTTTTTTAAAGATTATTTTTATGTTTATATTTATTTGTTGAAAAATGATTTTAAAATAAAATATTTCATTGCATATAAAACATCACTTTTATATGGTGAAAGACAACAAAAAATTACAAATTTATATTTTTAGATGAATAGTATGGATTTAATAGATATGCACTGATAGTATAAAGATTTTTTTACACTGTCAACCAATCAGAAATTGACACATCATTAAAAACCTTTGACTTTTATCCCAACTACCTTAAAAATCATTTATACCTTGATTTTTAATTGGTTGACCGTGTAATTTTTTTTACAAAAACAGTGTATAGCAATTAAATTCTAATAGTATTTGTTTCAGAGTTAGTTCGGACGAAATAGAAGGGTATGATTAGTTTTAAAATAACCCAACAGTATTTCAATTAAGCTTGAAATTTTCAGCTTCCCGACTTATATGATTTTTTTATTATCGTAAAATCTGTATTTTTTTTGTTGACTGATAAAAACTGTATTTTTATATTTGAATTAGATCTACAAAATATATTTGATTGAATACCAAACAGCATTTTTCCATAAAAATATCATGTCTCCGGAGAAAATCTCTCTGAAACACGTACTAAATGATGTGGACCTCAGGATACTACTATTAGGATTTGGAAAATTATTAGCTCTTGTCGGCAAATATACTCCTACTTAAATGGGAAAATCATTTCATGATTTCTATTTTCCTATTCATATCTTGCTTGTTGATTTATCATGTTATATGGGAAAGGAAGAAAATATGTACAACTTAATAATTATAAAACGGCTGTAAACCATATCATGTGATCGATGCATCACTTTTCTTTTCCTAAAATGCATATAAATCCATTTTACCTTCCCTTTCACTGAGTTTAATTATTCTGTACTTGTCTATTGAACTTTCACACAAATGTCATTGTAAACCAGTTGGTACCATTTCCCTTCTAAAACACGAGAAAGTTATCTTTAGACATTGTTGGAAGTCTCACATAGTCTGCCTTAAATCGTGGGTGATTTATATATTTGTTGGACAACTTCACTTGACATCGATTAATTTTAGGTTGGAATCTAACATGGTATCAAAGCCAATAGCTCATCTCCGTTGTTTATCGCCTGTTTTGGCAATCTTCCTGTGTATCACCTGTTCTGGCGCATTTGTGAAGGAAGGGTGTTGGAAGTCCCACATCGTCTGCCTCAAATCCTGGGATGCGGTTTATATGCATGTTGAATAACTTCACTTAACATTAATTGGTTTTAGGTTGGAATCTAACAGACATTATTAATTGTTAGGCTCTTTTTTAGAGGAGGGGGTGGGTTATGGTAAGATAAGAACCAAAAACATACATAATGGTTACGGTTAGTTCAAGATTTTACATAAACAAAAGAGAATTATATATAGTAGTATTTATCAGTAGTGTGTTCAATACATATCCGATCTATTAATTCTTATATACATATATAAGTAATAAATAAAAAATATACACATTCTAACACCTCTTTACTTTTAAATTTACAAACAAGAAAAGTATAAATTTAATATAAACAAATTAGTATAGAAATATATATCATCCACTTGCCGTGGTGATGAAGTTTTACTTGTCATGTAATATAGTATGATAAGGTTTCTCTAAAGTTAGTTTTTTTTTTCTTGTTTCCCAGGATATCCTCCTCGCGTAACTGCAGAGACTAATTACAGGGTTTCTCTAAAGTTAGTTTGTCATTGAAGTAGACAAATATTACTTTACTTGCAAGAGAAACTCACCTTTGATGATTTTTTTTTCTCCCTTTTTCTTTCCTAACACAATGAATGATCCCACATGTGGTAAGCGCAACTTTCCTAGCTACTTAGATTAAAATCTGCGAGATTGAAACTTTTGATTAAAATGATTGAGGATCTTTCATCTTAACACTTTAGGGTATGTTTGGTTGTGAGAAGAAAGTGAGAAGAGAGAAAGAAGTGAGAAGAAATATGAGAAGAGAGAAAGAGGTGAATAAAGTAGAATTGATGAATTGTTTGGCATAAGAGAAATATGAGAGAAATAGAAGAGCATGGGCGGATCTATGTTGGAGTGAGGGTGTGCACATGCAAACCCTCAATTTTATTTTATTTTTATAATTTTCTTATATTAATTTATTTTTCCCCGAACATTTGGAAAATTTTGCCCCCAATACAATGGACTCCTAACAGATCGAGGCATGAACCTCACGATAGACGGTGAGACAAGACCCATGCGCACTTTCTAGCTGTGATGGACATGTTCTATTGGTGCTACACTGCTACTTGACTTTTATTTTGCTGTGAGGAGCTTTGTCTTTTAAGGCTTTGTTTGGTGGTGAGAAGAAAAGGAGAAGAGAGAAAGATATGAGAAAGAATATAAGAAGAGAGAAAATGATGAAAAATAGAGTAGATTTTGATAGTTGTTTGGTGTAAGAGAAATAGGAGAGAAAATGAGAAGAAAGAATGTGAGAAATGTTAGAAACTGACAAAAATATCCCTAGATATTATATTATTTTTATTTTATTTATTATATCTTAGGATTAAATATATAATTTTATGAATATATTATAAATATAATTAAATTTTATAATAAATATTAATAAAATATATTTCTATGGATATATTTATAAATATAAACCTATTTTATAAAATAAATATCAATTTATTATACATTATTTGTTTATAAATTAAATATTTTTTTGATGAATTATTAGAAAGAAAGAAAGAAAAAAAAAACGTTATCCCTCAATCCCCATCGCACACCCCTCAGCCCCTACAAAAAACACACACGCGTTATATGCTATATGCTATTACGTGGGAGTCTGATTTGCTGGTGGGAAAAGGGTAAAAACATAAAAGACACCTTTTGTTCTATTTTCTTCCCAAGTATGAAGTGAAAATAAATTAGTGGGCCTTATGCTATTTTTATTCTCTCTCTTTATTTTCTCTGCTCCACCAAACAGGTGAAAAAGGTATTTTTTCCTCTAAATCTCTCTTCTCCTTTTCTCTCTCCTTCTTTTCTCTTACAACAAACAAAGCCGTAACCTTGTTATGAGCCTATGACAACTTTCACTGAAGAAGAAGCAATGATTTCCCAAAATGACATAATTTTTTTTTATTAATCGAAAATGTAACCGAGAAACAAGGGAAAGTATAAATAAATAAATCTAATCTCATATGAAACTGAGCATAGATTATTAGCTAGTTTAAAATTATATATAATATAAATATTATCTTTTGAGGTAAATTATTAGTATATTAGATTATTTTATATTATAAATATATTATATAAAATAAAAAATATATATTTAATTACAATCGGTTCAACCACAGTTGGACTACAGTTGAACCATTGAACCGTGAACTAGTATCTTCACCGGTTTGATGTCCGGTCCCGTTTTTAAAACATTGATCAATATACATCTTGTTTATATATAAAAAAAAAGATTGGCTAAACATGAAATTAGACGTATTAATTTTGTTTCCTTAATTATAGGAGATAATATAATTTTTTTTGAATAAGGTATGTAATTTATTTGATTAGATATATTAAAATTTTATGATTTTAATATTTATGTGACTTTATCTTGATATATATGATGATAATTATTATTAATTATTTTAAAATATATTGCCACCACTGGCTAAGGGTCCTAGATCCGCCACCGTAGAAGAGAAAGATGTGTGTTTGTCTCTCTCCCTTTGTTTGGTTGAATAGAAAGTGAGAGGAGAGAAATACTATTATTTTTGAAAGGACAGAAATATCCTTGAACTAAATATATAATTTTATATTTTTTGAATTTAATTTATTTTAAAATTTAATTTGATTTTAAATTTTAATCTAATAAAAAAATTACTTAATTAATTTAACTTTATATATTTTAATTCAATTAATTAATCTAATCCAAATAATTTAATTATTTGAATTGATTTAAACATATTTAAATAATTAATTTTAACATTTTAAAATTATTAAATTAATTATATCAAACTAATAAAACTAATTGCAGAGTCACAAGTTCGTGTTCTTATCCCAGAGTGTGGTCCCTGTGCTTTCTTAAGGAAGCTTTCAATTTTGAGGGAGTGTATGTCAAGCCTCGAGCCATAGGGGTAATATTGAGAAAGAAGACAAAAACTTGTTCTTTGTTCTATTTCCTCGCCATTCTATACATTTCATGTTGGATTTTTTAATTTTTTTAATGCATTAATAAGGATGTCCAATTCAATGACTGCCGGGAGACTATTTTCTTTTGAGGCGAAGAAATCACTGAAGTGGATACATCCTTTTCAAACTAATTCTTTTCTATACATACTGGTCATAGATGGTAACAATGACAATTTGGAAATAATGACAAAGTATGATAACAATGAAACTACAAAAGTGCCGTTTATATAGTATTCTGAATATGTAGGGGAGCTTGTTGTGATTTTTTTTTTTTTTTTGGATAAAAAAGGAAAAACAAAATTACAAAGAGATAACAATAGAAGTCCCACTCCCTCTTTTATCGTCACTAATGAGTAAGTCCAAAAGAGGAGAAGGGTTATCTACTACAGCCATGGAGAAATCAGCATAGTGACCCAAATTTGCGAGGTGATCAGCACATTTGTTTGCTTCTCGGTCTAGCAAGATGGACTCCTTGAACTAGAGCCATTAATTCAGAAACAAGGGCGCTACCCCTGCCAATCTTTGCATAAAATCCTTTCACAAAGTTTCCCGCATCATCCCTGACAATTCCCCCAGTTGCAGCACTTCAAGATCTTAGTGTATATTTCTCTTCATATTGTCTTAATCTCCCAATTTTTTTATAGGGAAAATTAAGAAAAAACCTTACTATACTTACCGCAAATTCCTCAATTTTTTTTTATTGACTCTGCTAATTTATTCATTTTTGTAAACCGTTTCTAGGTTTGGCAATGGGGCGGGGCGGGGGGGTGGTGGGTTTTGCTTTTCCTAACCCCTCCCCGCTCCCCTTCGGGATTGGTCAAAAGATCCTCATTCCCGCCCCCAGTGGGGGTTGGGTTTCCTAGCAGGTCATCACCCCCGTTAATAGGTTACCAAATTTATAAATTATTTTGCTTAAATTGAAATTAACAACTCAAAAATTGTACTTCCAAAAAATAAACAAATAAAACCTTCACACAATTAAAACAATCAACCAGAAACTCGAACTTAGTTTTCTTTCAGCTACAAATTAAAAAGGAACTAGTGCTTTAAAAGCACTCGTTATGCTTCAAATAACATTGATAACTTCAAAACACCATAATAAAAGCACAATAAAATGTTCTGTAATTTTTCAAAAAAAAAAAAAAGAGTACCCTTTTATATGGAATGCAACCAAAATAAATCCAATACCCTACGTAGATATATGAGGATATTATTATAATTACGTAAACAACAGGGCGAGTTCGGGGCGAATATCTGTATCCCCATCCCTGCCCCCGTTCTTTGTCAAAACGGATTTTCCCCGTCAAAGTCGGGTGGGTTTGGGTGAATACCCGCGAGTTCGGGTCTGATTGTCATGTCTAACCGTTCCTTAAGTTTATATTTGTTGAATTATACTCAAGTTGTTGATTTATATTAATTAATTAATTAATGGAAGGGGAGAATTGAGAGAAGGGAATAGAGATTAGTAATGATGGTTTCATTTTGTCAACATATCTCATGAAGAGGTGGAAAACAATTCATTTCCTTCAACTTTTAATTGATTGATTGATTGATAGAGATATTCGATATTATCCGCGTTTTATGTTAGATATAAATATAAGATACCAATCTTAATCTTAAATTAATAATGAACAAATAACAAGTAGAGATGTCGCTTCTCGCTAAAGATATAGAACTGGAGCCTTCTGAATCTGACGGTCATATGGAGGAAGACAAATTTCGGGAGGCAAATATATGATATTAAATATATCATGTCGTTGGTTGAATATGTTTGATAGCAAGATTCACACAGGTAATGTGGTTATGGAAACTTAGTCACAATAAATGATCGGCTATATAAAGGAAGCATGTGTTATAAGTATTTGCTATTTTGGCTGTCAAGAAATAATTATTTGCTATTTTTATGAGATAAACGTTTTATTGATTTGAGACCATGTTTAATTAAAAAAGAAAAAGAAACCAACGTTAGTATGCAATTCAAAGATCTGTTGGGGGTTATGGTCAACATTAATAGATGTGGACTTGAAATTGATATATTTCGGTATATTAATTAAACTAGTTCTTTGTTATTTGCATATCTATCCTACAAGTTCAGATCCTCCCCGGTACTTACACTTCCAGTAGCTGAGCAAGAAAAGGATTGATGTGTTAATTTTGTTTATCATTTAAAACATAATAATAAAATTTATATTTTAATGATCAAATTTAGCGACCATACTTAATTGGTCTATAAATATGAAAATTTTGTCATTAAATGGTTTAGCGACCACTAAATTTGGTCGTTAAGTATGAAAATCCGGCCACTAAACGATTTAGCGATCAGATTTCCATATTTAGCAATTGAATTTAGTGGTCACTAAATACCTCTTTTTTGTAGTGAAAAGTTATAAAATCATTCAAAAATCTTGCATCTCTCCTACTGGAATGTCCAGGGAGGATTTGAACTCCTATACTAATGTAAATGGTGATATTTCCATCTAATAATTTTGGCATAATTTTTTCCTCTTTTGGTCATTTTTATTTACTTATGTTTATAATTTATAATTTATTATTATTCGTTTAAGAGTTTAATTTTGATATATTGTAATTTTAAATATGATTTTTAGTATAGTTATCATAGAAAACATTTTTAATAATACATTACTTGAAATTCATGATTTTCCTGTGGATTTTTTTCGTAGAACTTTCCTGCGGATTTTTCTACAAATTCTTCAGAAAATAAGGTTTTTCTGTAAATTTAAAGTTGTAGAAAAATTTGTAGGAACTTTTGACATTTCCTGCGGATTTTCCTATGAATTTAAATTTGCAGAAAATGTTTGGATGTTTCTTGCAGATTTTCCTACGAATCAAATTTACACAAAAAATTTGCAAGAAATTTCGCAGCAAAACTTGTTAGTTGAAAGTTGCAGAAAAATTTGCATGTAATTTTACTGCGAGTTTTTCTTCGAATTTATTTGCTGGGAAATTACCTACGAATTTTATTATAAATCATATACCATATGAACTTTACTTGCACAATTTATTCAACAAGAAAATCTGTAGAAAGTCTTGAATTTTCCTACAGAATTTCCTACAAATTCAAATATGCATTTTGAAACTTACTATGTAAAAATTAAAAATATTTTGTCAAATAAATTAAATGAAGCAACTGAAGAATAAAAAAAGAATGAACCAGGTTGCACAAAAAGAAGTCGTGTGCCATACTTCTTCTTCGTCCGAGTGACACAACACTCATGAACCAGGTCTTCTTCTTCCATACTGAGTTGCGCCTCTCTCAGACTCAGATCTTCTTCCTATACTAATGTACAATGGTGATATTTCCATCTAATAATTTTGGCATAATTTTCCCCTCTTTTTTGTCATTGTTGTTTACTTATGTTTATAACTTATGATTTATTTATTATTATTTGTTTAAAAAATTAATTTTGATATATTGTTAGGGTAAAAATTTTATACCATCAACCAATTATTGAGTAATTTCTGAGTATTCCTTAAGTTCCCACATGCTGTCACATTCTTATATATACTTCAATTTGTTATATTGTGACTATTGTTTATGCCAATTCTATGACTCTAAGCAGAGACATTTAATACTATTTATTATAGCCACTGTTATCAGTGGCGGATCCAGGACCCTGAGTCACTGGGGGCAATCAATATTCAAAATAATTAATATAATAAGGTTGAAATAAGTTTTTAATCCTAGCAAAGTTCATTAATTTTGGTTTTAGTTCCTGTAAAATTATTCATAGCATTTCATCACCCTAATGTGAAAAAATTTGTCACTTCTAACCATGTCACCCTAATGTGATTTTTTACTATTTTCTAGCCAAATTTTAGAGCAAGTTGGACAGGAACAATAAATTACATTGGTGCCTCTAAATACTAGATATCATACAGAATAAAGGAATTTAACAATTTTAATCATGTGGTCCCTAATGTATGATTTTGTTTATATTTTCTGACCAAATTTCATTGCAAGTCAGATAGTAAAATGAAATTATTTCGATACCCCTGAGTACTAGATAACAGAAAAGGCTGAAGGTCGAGATTATTTACAAATTTTTTGAGATTACAGGGTTAAAATCCTAAGAATTTTTTACAGGGATTAAAACCAAAACTTGTAAACTTTGCATGGACCAAAAAGTTATTTAAGCCTAATAATAATTATCATCATACATATAAAGATAAAAACATGTATGTTAAAATCATAAAAATTCATATATATAATAAAATAAAATAAATTATATACCTCATAATTGTCTTCTATGTGATTTCATGTTTTGAAAACATTGAATGATAAGTTCATTCCGGATGTTATTGAACACATCTCTTAATTAATCTCCTATTTATTGGATGAGAGAATACTATAAAAAAAATTAGACAATAAAAAAAAATATTAAAAATAAAAGATTATATACTTTTTAAGGACAATGCTAATAAGTGCCCTTGGAGTATTGTTTAAGCAATCAAGAAAGGAAATTTTGTATAAGAAATAATGTATTTAACATTTTGAAAAGTGCAATACTTAGTTTTTCAATATAAATTTTTCTCTTTTATGAGTTCCTTAACCAATACCCTTGAAATACTCGTCAGTAAGATCATCTTTTGAAATCCAATTTGCAGTGATATGATCCCAAAAGTTAGGAATGGTAATTGCTCCGCAGATGGAGACGTGGCAGAAACCAGGAGCAAATAATGGCTGCATGACTCTCTTGCTGAGGGAGAGTTGATGGCAGAGATGAGAGAGAAGCGATGGGTGAGAGGCAATAACCAATAAGGTGTTATCTGCTAGTGCCACGTAATGTAAGAAAGACAGGGGATTAAGGTAGGGGTGCAAATATTTTAACTGTGGTGGGGCAAAAAAATTAAAACACAAGTATCAATTAAAAAAAAAAAAATTCACTGGGTGCATCTGCACACCCTCATGTGAACGTAGATCCGCCCCTGACTGTCATGCTGCTATTTGTCTTTTTTTTTTTTTTAGATATGCTGCTATTTGTCATATCCTTAAAAAATAAGTTTGATTCTCATAATAATTAATTACCTCTCATATGTATGATAGTAGTTGATGTAAAAACATTTACACTACGATACATCAAAATTAAATTCTAATTCTTATGCTTTATTTTTTTTAAAGAGTAACCCATGTGATTATTAATGTCTTTTTTAATTCTTATACTATATGACTTACCTTCAATCTAACTATATTTCTTTTTTTGTTGTTGGAAATTTTGAATGTTTTCTCTTTTATTTTAAC
Source organism: Echinosophora koreensis (assembly GCA_035048595.1). Classification (NCBI taxonomy): domain Eukaryota; kingdom Viridiplantae; phylum Streptophyta; class Magnoliopsida; order Fabales; family Fabaceae; genus Echinosophora; species Echinosophora koreensis. Next base: position 26,454 of record JAPCYP010000274.1, read on the forward strand.
TCATATATACATGCACTTTTTAAGAATTTAGATAAATTCAAATAAAAGAAGCTTTCAAGTGGCGAACAATCTCCAGTATAAAAGAAGTACGTCAACTTCAACTTTTTAGTGCCGTTTATGCATCCATTTAAGTTTGGACCCATTATTATATGATGTGTCCATGTTTCAGTTTTAATCATCAAGAAATGAAAACACAAGTAAACATCGATTTGAACTCGCAGGAGACAACACGCAGACGAAAGAATAACGTAAACGACGGGGAACAGCGACTATAGAATGAGAATTTTTTTTAGGATTTTTCTAACCTATGCAATTTTGCACATATTAAGAATATTAAAATAGTAAATTTACATAGGAACTTATGTATTTTATACTTTCAAAACTGAAATACTTAGTTTTCCAATAAATAATTATTTCTTTTGGGTTTCTTAACATGTACAAAGTTATACATGATAGAAAAACCCTTTTTATTTATAGCAAATGTTAGTAATTAGTATCTTATGTTAGTGGAGGAGTTGAATGCATGACCTCCTTATCACTCCAATCTCTATGTCCCTTCCCCAAACTACCTTGACCACCTTATAACTCCCAGAGCGAGAAATTATTAAAACATCGACTTAGAATTATACTCATTTCATTTAAATTTGATATTTTAACTTAAACTTTTAATTGAAATTAAAAGAGAAATAGTAATTAACTTTGTTAACTATTTTCTTCTTTTTATTATTGAGAAATTAAAAAAATTACATTTTGAAATATTATTTGAGTTAGTATTACTTCCAATAAACCAATTAAACTACCGGAGACGAATGTAATATGGTCGCTTTTTTCTTTTTCTTTTTTGTGAAAGAATAGGTATTCAAATTTTAAATTGACACTACTCTTTAAGCAGACAAGTACAATGCAGATAGACACAAAAGCAAGAGCACTTTAACGTGTTCGTATTGTGCTTAAAGGCATACATGATGATAATATTATTAGGCAGACTTGATGTTACAAAGTCCATGCAATGTATTTGCAGAAAAAAATGTTTAATTATCTCATCACTTTTTTTACATTTAAATCCTAATAATTTACCATCTATTTATTATTGTTTTCAAATCAAAAGTGATTTCATTAATAATTATAAAATAGATATAAAAAATATTACTATACAAAATAATGTAAGAATATTATTGTTGTAATTTGTATATAAGTGAAATGTGGCATATATAATATAAGCCTTGTTCTAAACTAATTAATTGGAATATAAATGCTAAGAGATAATACTCATTTATTATTAAATATTTTAATATTAGTTACTTGATGCCATTTTTTTTTAATGAATCAAAATAGTATTAAGGAGAATACTAGGGACTTGATACCATTATTCCAACATGATATACCAAAATGAAGCAGGTGATCATCCTAACTCTCTTCCTTGATCCATTACAATGTCATATGAAATTCGTCACGCTCATAAAGAGAGTGCAGGGCTTAAAAAACAACTATATATGAAAGAGTGAAAAATGATAGTTTTTAGATAACACCCAAGGGAAATGAAAAGTTGAAAACATATACATACGTACACTTGAGTTTGTTATATAATTAGAGTTTAATTTTGATATAATGTTAGTGTAAAGTTTTTCATACTATCAGTCTTAATACACTGTCCTTTGGGCCACAAGCGGGGACATATCCATGTTAGGGGGGTGGGGGCAATTGCCCCCCGCAAAGCAATTCTTTTTTTTTTTAAAAATTTAATGTACCTAGAAATTTTTTCCCCTCATGGAAATTTAGACGTTACCCCACATACCAAATAGCATCATCCATCTTTTGATAAAAGCGAAAATTACTTTTGTAATCTCTCATTGCTTAGTGAATTACTTCTCATTTCTCACCAATGACATAGGTTTCACATTGAAATCAAACTATGTTCTATCCTGTGTACTAACCAAAATTTATGGGTTTGTCACTGATAACAAGGGTGTGCGCGATAGAATTCATACTTTTTTATGATAATGTTGCAACTTGCAGGGAAAAAACAGAGAAATGAAATAAGAAAGAACATCACAATTTTGGTTAAAATTACAGAAAATGCCACAATATGAAAATTGAGAATGGTAAAAATGATGTTTAGTTATTTTCAGAATTTAAAAAATATAAACTCCATATTGGAAAAAAAATAAAATTTTAAATTGATGAACAAACATCTTTTCGTTTGTGTTTTTTTATTTTTGTAGGTCCTATATATTTGAGATTTTTAAGTAGGTTTATAAACTTTAAAAATTTATAATTTAGTCCCTAAACTTGCAAATAATTTATAATTGGGTCTCATATTAGTAATATGGTCTCTGAACTTGTAAATAATTTATAATAAGATCCTTGCGTATGATTCCATCATCAGAGTTCATGGTTTAGAAATCCTATTCCAATAACTTAATTACAAATTATTTACAAATTTAAAAATCCAAAGACAATTTTTGAAGTATATATATTTTTTTAAATTTATTCAGATAATTCAAGAACCTAGGAAGTAATTGAACTCACAAGTACAACAAAACCAAACAATATATGCATATTTACCGAGAAAAAAAGACACATTACTACTCATTTTTTTCGATAACTAAAGGAATTTATTCAATATACGTCTAACTTAAGTATCACAATGAAGAGCTCAACCCACCTTCTAAGAAGGGTTGAACCACGTACCCTATCATGCTAAAAGTTAGACAGGAACAAAATACACCAAAAGTTTGAAAAACATCAACAAATCTCCATCCTGGGATAAAATAAAATACAACATGCTAAAAGGAGGATCCCTGCCCACCAATACAAAATACATAAAACGTCTTAACAATGCCTATGAAACAGACAAATGCCCTGGAACTCATAAAAACATCCCAAACATTAGAGAAAACAACAAAACAATCCTCAAATCTATTGTTAGAGGGCCTTTGTCGAGAGAGATAAATAAGGATAAGCATCCATCCACCTTCTAGATTTGACACAGCCAAGATTCTAATAGCATTTGCATACCATTGCCCCTTCCCTCTAAAAACTAGCATTCTATATAAACTCCCTTGCAAACAAAATCAACAAAAAACAGCACCAAAGCCAAATAATAGATAGCTATCTCAGGTCCTGATACCTCTTTCTATTCAATGATCAATGTTAAAAGTACATGTGAAAATTAGTTCAAGAAAATGATTCATAAAACACCATTTCATATCTGACCATCACTAACAGGATGTAAGAACACTTGCTAAGCAATTCATATCCATAAAAACCTTGAATCTTGTGTATAATTTGCACCTTCCTTAGCCAAGCTATCTGCAACTTCATTAGCTTCCCAGTTTGTATCCACAAAGGAGACATTATTCCATAAAACTATAATATTTTTTAGCTTATTACAATGAAACTAAGGGTCCAAGGGTATTCCTCATTCTTGTTAACCCAAGATAATGCATTTTTTGAATCAGATTTAATAATAATCCCTTTTTCCTTGATTCACTCCTGTTGTAATGACATTTCAAGAGCATAAACAACGGTTAAAAATTCTGCTTCATTAGAGTCTCTAACTCCAACAAATACAACAAACACAACTTTAATCTCCCCTTTATCATCTCTAAGTACTCCACCAATACCTGCTGGACTAGGTTTACCTAAAGTCGACCCATCAACATTCTATTTCAGATTATCAACTGGTGGAAGACTCCATTCTAAAGGCTTGTCTTCTTGCCTTTTTTCCTCTCCATTGCCTCACACCATTAATATTGAAGACTACATCTCCCGAGCTAAAAGGAATACTTTGGTTCCAGGCTTTAATCCAAAAGCCAAGTTTTAATTTCACTAGATAGCAAAAAAAAGTCCAATCTACTTTTTCCTTATCAAAGATAACTATATTTCTCTAGTTCCATAGTGACCAGATCACCACAAAAAATAAGGAAGTCCACATCTTTCATTCAAAATTCCCACAAACAAGACTCACCCACACATCAAACCATTGTTTAGTATTTTGAGAAATAAGAATTTGGATGTTCCACCATCTAAGAGCCTAAGACAATTTGTCCATACTTTCCAAACCTTATCACAATGAAGAAAAACGTATGACGATGTCTCCTCCTCATTCTCACAAAATGGACATGATACATCATTAATTGTGATCAAGTTTAGCCTTTTCAATCTACTCCTAGTGTTCAATCTGTTTTGTAGAACAAACTTAGCTTTTGGAGGGGACAAACTCAACCACACATTACTACCTAGATCTGAAAATAGGTACTGATCTAAGCAAGCCTTTGTAAAAGATTTGACCATGTACATCCCTTTACGCTCATGCTTCCACCAAGGTCTATCATAAGATTCATTTGCTATCTCTGAATCCTTCAACATGGCCATTAATTCTTCAAGTTGTTGGACCTCCCATTGAAAAAGAGATCTTCTCCAAGTTAGGTTCCATGGCCAAGAAAGTGTGTCCCAAATACCCATATTTGCTATCACCTCATTTTTTTTGCAAAGAAACTAGGAAAAGCCTTAGACAATTCATTTAGTACAAGTAAGTTGGGAGTGAGTTGTGCAAAGTGAAGTGAAGGTTGTACTATTTCGGAGAAGTTTGTCAAAATTACGAAACTACCACGACAATGCAGTGGGGTTGTTTGAATTTGGATATAAAAAGGATGAAACATAGAAGAGAAGAGAAGGGAAAAAGAGGAAAGTTAGGCAATTATCTTTTAGAATAAATCCCCCTAGCCACCTATCCATCCAGAATTTTTTTCTCTCCCATTTCCTACTCTCATCCACCATCCTTCCTTGATAATTTTATAAATCATCCCTCTATCTATCAACTTTTGTAATTGAACACCATAAACTCCCATTATTTCATAAGTTATTTTGCTGTAAAACGGGAATAGAGGGGTCCAATCTATGGATTGAACATATTGTCCTTTTCCACAAAGTTATACCTTCTTTTGAAAACCTCACCACTACTTGAATAAGAGAGCAACATTTTTTATTATAACATTATCCACACCAAGGCCCCCAGACTCTTAGGTCTTTGGATTATCTCCCATTTAAACAAAGGCAGCCCCTTTCTATCTTCGGTGCCCTTCCAAAAAAGTCCCTTTGCATCTTAATGATTTGGTTTACCACTTTCTTTGGATCTTTAAAGAGACTCATAAAGTAAAGTGGCAAACTATTTAGAACAAATTTGACTAACACTAATCTTCATGCCCTTGATAAAACCTTAGTTTTCCAGGTTGCAAGTTTATTCTTGATTCTATTTAAAACTAGCAGCCAAGTGGAAACTACTTCCTCGGGTTGGCTCCCAAGGGGATATCTAGATACACAACGGGAAGGTCAACAAGTTGACATCCAAGCCTACCATGTCATTAGCTTACCCCACTCCCTACTTCTTCCCAACACTATAAGTCCAGATTTTGAATAATTAATTTTTAACCCCGACAGGAGTTGGAAGCAGTCCAACATTCTTCTTAAATTGGTTAAAAATTTCCTTTTGTAGGCACTACTAGAAAATATGGAATAAAGGATCAGATATAACGTCTGATAAAAAAAAAGTGGACGTTAAAAAGGAATCGGTAACAGAATCGTAAATATGAGGTTCATTAAAATCACATTTAACGTCTGTTGTTTTAGCAACAGAGACGTTAAAAGAGATGAGTGTCACTTTTAACGTTTGTTGTTTAAACAACAGACGTTAAATGTGCATCTTTTACGTCTTTTATTTAAACTACTTGTTAAAACAACAGACGTTAAAAGTGATTTTAAATTTTTGTATACACCCGCACGCATTGCCTTCTTCACCACTTCACTCTCTGCCCTAACCCTTTCTCCACCGCGAGCTCCTCTCCACCGCCACCACCGCGAGCTCCTTTCCACCGCCACCACCGCGAGGTACTTACTCTCTCTCTCTCTCTCTCTGAACTTCGCACTCTCTTTCGCACCCTAAACTCTCTCTTTCTCCACTCTCTGAACCCTCAAAGTTTAGGTTTCTGTTTCACTTGCTTTTGTGGTTTGTGTTACTGTTATGTTATCATTAGGAACTTATTGGGTTAATATAATGCTGATTAATCTGATTTGCTAAATTTTCTGTTCTGTTCTGATTTTGCTATGTTGAGAACTAAAATATATGTGCGAAGTAAAAATAAGTTGAATCAATAACCCAAACCGGATCTCATTGAAGTGATTTAGCATATACAAATTACATTCAAAGATTTAAAATTAGGTTATACAAATTGAAAGGGTTTATGCTTAGCCTAAACATTTGTTGAGGCTTCGTTCCCTTCACATGTCGAGGAGTTGAGCGGCTGAGATTTCCCATCCTTTAAGACCTCATAAATATGGGGACATGAGAGAGCTCAAGAGAGGCAGACACAGGTGCACTCGTTCTGTTTCAGGCAACGGTTCCAGAGACTTCCACAATCACTTGCTGCCAAAGTGGAGGTTTTGGAACCATGATGCCCAAGCACTTGATTTGCCCTGTAGCAGCCGATTCTCTGGAAGGATGATAAGGTGAGCAACTCACATTATGTGGTTTACTCAACCTTATCACCCATGTTATGTTCACAACCTCGGAAGTTGTTTGACCATTAAGACAAAGCCTTTGAGTCTAGGAATAGGAAGAAAGAATAATAATCTCCCTGGCAGAGCCATATTGTGAATCAGAAAACGAAAAGGGGTGATGCCTTTAGAGAGGAAGAAATGAGTCATATTTTGGTAAAGGAAGCTATTTATAATAGCATATAATGACATGACCGTTTCTTGAAAAGTTGCTAAAAAATTAATTGTTCATTAAGAGGATTAAGTGACAAGGCGCATGAGAAGTTGACAATCAAATAAAGTAATAAATGCGCATGTGAAGAAATGAATAAAAGATAATGTGTGTTGTATATATATTATATTATGAATTTTTCATGTATTGTGGTGTAGCTAGTAATAGAATGCTGAATTCTGTATTATGGAATGTTAGTAATGCAAGGAGCTAACTGGGGGAAAGGGATATTGCATAAACATATATATATATATATATAATTAAAAATTTACTTTTAACATCTGTTAAGTAGCTCAACAGACGTTAAAAGCGTTACATTTAACGTCTGTTTTTTATACAACAGATGTTAAAAGTCCTAACGTCTGCTGTATTAGCAATGTTTTCAGAACCGGACCGGTCATTGAACCGGTGAAGGCACCGGTTCAAGGGTCAATGGTTCAACCGAGGTTGAACCGTGGTTGGACCGGTTGTAATTAAATATATATTTTTAATTTTATATAGTATAATCATTAATAAAAAATTATAAATAATTAAATTTTATGGTACGAGTAACCAGATATATTATTTTTTTCAACATATTACCACAACACTGCTCTGGCGCAATGGTAAAGGCCTGTCCCTTATTGCATGAGGTTGTGGGTTCGATACCCAACCCCTGCAATTTCCTTTAAATCCCATTTTTTCAAAAAAAAGAAAAAGAAAAGAAAATCGGGTAACCGAAAACCGGCCGGTTTTCACCGGTTCAGTCGGTTCAGCACCGGTTCTTTGGCAGGACGGTTCTTGCCTTGTTCCGGACCGGACAGGGGTCCGGTTCCCGGTCGAACCGGCCGGTCCGGTCCGGTTTTAATAACTATGTGTATTAGCGTCCAGACGTAAAAAGTGCTTCCTGCATTAGTGAGGGTAGAAAACTAGGGTGTCATCGACAAATGAAATGGCAAAAAGATCCCACATTTTGAAATTAAATATCACAATTACCCCTGCTTTGACGCCCTTTGGAAATTACCCCAGCCACACATGAATAATAGGGATGACAATTTGTACACTTACTCATTGGGTACCCACAAAAATTACCTACAATGGGTAGGGTAATTACTTACACAATGGGTAAGGGTCCGAGTACGGGTAATTACACCCAAATTTGGATGGGTATGAATGTGTGTTCAGGTACTATGGTACCCACCCCACCCCGACCCGCACCCACACATATGTATATGTATAATAATTATTCATTTATTTATTTATATTACTAATATATATATTTTTAATTATGATAAAAATTTTAAAACCAAAATTAATCTTTAGGTTCTTAACTTTTTAAACCTATTTGCATCTATAATTCTTTTTTGGATTTATTTATTTATTTAAATTTTTTGATTTGTAATGTTTTATGAGTAGATTTAAAAGAACTTTGAATATTTTTTAATTGTTATAACATTTCTTTTGTTATTTATTGTTTTTTCACAGTTAAAGTACAGGTAACAAGTGCGGGTATGAGTGAGTACTTAGGTACCTAAAGGATACAGTAAATGATATTAAAGTTGCTACTCACATAGATATGAGTAATATTTTAAAAAGTGGGTATAATCATATAGGAACAAATATTATAATACCCTATATAGAGCTTACCCATTTTCATCCGTAGGAAATAAATAGAAGAATTTTTGTATCGCTGTTGGGTCATTTTCGAGAAGGACTTGATCCCGTGAAGGGTAAGGGTAAGTTTATAATTGTACCCTCCAGATGGCTGACACTCAGTGGCACACTGGCACTTTTGTTGTTTTGACTTTAGGATAAGGGTGCTTCCGGAACAAAAATATTCGCATTCAATATAATATCGGAAAGGACGGTACAAAATCTTCGCTACCAATATTTGAAACAAATTAAACGCTAGGTTAAAAAGAAAATTAGCAGGTTATCATAATAAATTTTTTTTTTAGCAAAACGAAGCACCGATATTACCCTTTTTACAGATTAAAGGAGGCGTATCGATTAGCATTTTGCTCCTCTGCTTATTCACGAGTAAATTATTGAATTCAATGATTTTTTTGAAAAAAAATTATTCTTAAGGGCCATTGAAAATTTTAATATATTAAGTGTGTGTTTTCCATTGGGAAGAAACTTTTGGCCGAACGTGCCTTTAGGTCATTTATAATGAAAAACGAAATATGCATTACATAGTCATCAACCATGTTCAAGTTAAATTTTTATTTTTATTTACGCATTATTCAAGTTCAATGATTGAGTCCTGACCAGCCAACGAAAGTCGATTCAGTTGGTAAGGATACGGCTCATAACATACAAGGTCATGAGTTCGAATCCTCGTTGGAGCGCTTTTTGAGCCGTGAGGCTTGCCCTGACACTGGTGAGCCCTCAGGAGTCAGGATCTAACTCACCTAAACTTTTTTAAATAAAAAAAATTATTGAGTCTTGACCCGTTGATCCATCGTCTATACACTCTGATAATATATTTTATAAGATAAAAATTGGTATTTCAATTATTCTCTTTAAATATTATGAGGATACTATAGTGGCTAATAATATGCTTAGAAAAATTAAGTGAAGGGTAACCGTCCGAACAAAAAAAAATATATTAAGTGAAGGGTAGTTCTCTTAATATCAAGCAATTCCCAGGTGTGTAACTACAACAAACAATAATGCCTTTAACAAGTATATACCATGTAAAAAAATTTATTATCAACCAATAATAAATCATGACACAAGTGATTTTTAAGGTAATTAGATAAAAGTCAAATGTATTTAGTGAATATAATGACTTATGATTGATTAATAGTTTAAAAAGTCTTTACACTATAATATTGCCGGGTTTATGTACCTCTTGTACCCTTTATATAATACATTTGCTCATAAAAAAAAATATATTTTGTTTTATTACATTGTAATCCTTAAGCAGTCCTTGTATTCTTGGTGCTCATAAGAACTCCTCGTGTCCACATACACCATAAAAGGAGGAGAGTTTCGTTGGTTTGTCTTCCTCTAGTTACACAAATCCCATCTTTTCGGTTTCAGCTTCCTCTCATTTTCTCTCTGCTAGCAGCTAGCTAGCAACAAGAACAAGAATCAAACAAATAAGAGAAAGTATAAAAAAAAAGAGGAATATTTTGAATAGATTCTTGCCTTTATTTTTTGCCTACCTTTTAATGTCAAACATCACAAGTTGTGAAGTGGGAGTTTCTCTACAGAGAATACTGGAGAAGATGCAGCTAAACAACAATATTCAGAATATACTTGGCCACTTCCATAGCTCAAATTCTCATACTTCAACTACAACAAATAACAGCAATGGTTCCAACACAAATTCACAACCACTTCCACCTGTTAAGAAGAAAAGGAACCTACCAGGAAATCCAGGTATATTTTCTGACAACATCTTTGATGTCTTTTCTTCTAACAACCATATCAGTTCCTCACCCTTGTTTTTTTTTTTTTTTTGAATATTGATTGTTAGTTTTTGGTTATTTTTACTTTTCTTTCTTTGTGAACGTTACTAGACAGTAATTAAAGTAACGTTTTCTGACTACTGGTTTCACTTTTCTTTTCTTGAATTTATATAAATGGATCATAAATTAAAGTGGGGGCAATATATGTACTATTATTCATGGCCTGCATATTCTTAAGTATATATTCATATACTAAAATTTCTCTGGTATGTTTATAGTTCGTCTACCCTTCTCATTGATTCTAAATTTGAAATTATTTGTATATATACTTGTATATAAATTATAAATTGCTTAAGATGGGCTTAATTTATCTCCATAAAGGCCCTAACAAATTTCAAATATCTGGATAATATACCATGCTTAAATTATTAACAATTTTTTTTTTTTTTTTTTTACATTGGCATTTGACACTCATGAGACACTGTATATATTTAATTATTTATGTGAGTGAGGTTGAATATGATCGTGTATTATATGTGTAAATAGAGTGTCATCTGGGTGTTATATTCTGAGTCTTCAAATAATGCAAATCATTAATTGAATAATTTGTTACATGAAAGTTGAGGATAAGACTTGATCTGGGAGAAGGCATGTGGGACGGTTCTTAGCAGAATATTTGTTCTATAAAACACTAAAATCGTATATGTGCGGGCAACAAAGGATATGGGGCGTATTTAATCACCAACAATTGAGATAGCAAAATGCAAATTTGGTGAATTATTGGTGCGTAAGTAGTCGAAAAAGCTCAATTATTGGCCTGCAATCATTGCTGTTCACTGTTGACTTTTCTTGACTACTAGCTCAATCTCCTTTTTTTTTTCCCCAACTATATTTAATTTCATTTCAGGTAAAGTACCATATATCTTGCTCTTGCATGTTAAATACCTCTTTCTCTCTGGCCCTTTATGTGTGTATTCCAAATGTTTTTGTTTCCCTGTGTGGGTGTGTCAGCATGAAAAGGGGTGGATTTTTATTTCAATTATTACATTCAATCCTTAAAACCAATTATATGACAATTTTCCTTCCTTTTTTTTGAATTATTACACCAACATATATTCACTTTTTCAGCTTTTTTGTCACTTTGTTCAGCCATATATATCCCAAATATTGAAGCAATTTGAAATAAAAGTTATTTTTTCCCCTCTTTTTTGTTTGCTTTCGGTGCAAATTAATAATTAATAATTAATGGTGAAGCTACTATGCTTGGACTAGTACATATATTTTACATATAAAAAATTAGGACCATTTTTTGAACACCAAAATGTGGTGTCCCTTTGTTTGTTGATGAATTTTTGATATGTGTGTATACAAAAATGATAAAAGATAAGTTAGAAATAGAAATAAACACATATGATATCATATACGGTATCTAAATTTTGATGTTCAAATAACCATGGCCGGCCCAAGGGTAAAGCTACTAAAGCTCTAGCTTTAGGCCTACCAGCAAAAAATTATTTACTCTTAATTTTTATAAAGCAAAATGGCCACACATGTTAACAAAAAGGCCTAACATAAAATACAACATGATCCAATTAGACTCTCTTACTTAAAATAAAAAGGTATCACTCAAATTTTACTTTAAACCTAGGCCAGATCTGATAACACAACTCTAAAAAAATCTCCGTCACTCAAATATTATTTCTTTTTTAAGATAATAAATAAACTTTTTATTATGCCATAGTTTAATCTGTGTGTGGCACTTATGTGCGTACAGATCCAAATGCAGAAGTCTTAGCTTTATCACCAAACACCCTCGTGGCCACAAACCGGTTCATATGTGAAATCTGCAATAAAGGGTTTCAAAGGGATCAAAACCTTCAATTGCACCAGCGAAGCCATAACCTACCATGGAAGCTTAAACAGAGAATCAGCACAGAAGTTCGAAAACGGGTTTATATTTGTCCAGAACCCTCATGTGTCCACCACAACCCTGCTCGAGCACTAGGTGACCTTACTGGCATCAAAAAGCACTTTAGCAGAAAGCACGGTGAGAAGAAGTGGAAATGTGATAAATGCTCCAAGAAATACGCCGTCTATTCTGACTGTAAAGCTCATTCAAAAATCTGTGGAACTAAGGAATACAAATGCGACTGTGGCACCAATTTTAACAGGTTGATATATTATACCCAAGTATATAATATCTATATATTATTATATATGAAATTCATGAAAATTAATTAATTCACAATTTAATTTTGTGTACAAGTTGCATGCAGAAGCTAGGACCTCTACAAATAAAGTGTGCTATTTTTCGGCTGCTTGGAGGTCTTACTTTGACCACAATGTTCATGTCATTTTCGTTACAGCAATATGGAAGAAACATTAAGTAATATATATATATATATATATATGGTCTGCTCCAAGATTTAATTTTACGGATAAAGATTAATTTGATGTCTATTTTTTGTAATCACACTTTATCTCTATCAATACTATATTTTATGTTAGAAAAATAAAATGCGATAAAATAGTATTGATGGGGATATGATATGATACATAAAAATAAAATAGTAGACCATGATCACTATTTTACATATATGTACTAAAAATCTTGGTCTTTTATTCCATGCCCAAGCATGGTGCTCATGAGCAATTATTTATGGACTGCACACAAATGATTTTTTTGTGTAGTTTTTATAAACTAATTTTATGTAATTGACTTCACTTTCTTATCTTTTCATATTCTGATTCTATCAACTTGCCGAAATGTGAGGTGATATAAGGGGTTGGTTAAGGTGCACCACCCACCAAAGTGGTATATAAATATACCACCCAAGTGATTAAATTTGGATTATCCAGATTGTTATTTGAGCAGTTTGACCAACCGGATTTATTATTATTTTATTAGTAATGAAAAGTCAAACTGTCAAATAACAATCTGGATGGTCCAGATTTAACTACTTGGGTGATGCACTCATATATCATTTTGATGGACGGTGCACGATAGCCTTCACCATGCACCAAACATTAACTTATATTGATCAATATTTATATATAAAGCTTTTATACGTTGGCGATTTTTCTTTTTGTTGTGCATCTTATTATGTTCTCCATCTCTCATCTAACTCTTCTCTTTCATCTCCTGTAATTGGCTTTTATGTTTCAATTTATTTTGATATCACTGCACCTAAATATTTCACTGCAAGCTTCATGAATTTATTTGTCTGCAGAAGAGACAGCTTCATCACCCACAGAGCTTTCTGTGATGCACTATCTGAGGAGAATAACAAAGTACTCAATGAAGGACCATTGTCAAAGTTGAGTTCAAACTTGCAACCCCAACAAATCCCAAGCCCAGTTGCACCACTACCAATCAACACCAATATTCACAACCCATCACAAATTACCATGTCCGAATTCAACAACCCTGATCACAATAAGCATCCATTATCATCACAATCACTCCCTCATTCCCTCATATCAATGCCTAATGCAAAACCCTTTAACAACATGGCTCAAACAGTATTCCCATCCAACACTTCTGATCCCTCTCTTCAACTGAACTCAAATTCACTACACATGTTCAATGCAGGCTCACCTCACATGTCAGCCACAGCATTGCTGCAAAAAGCTGCACAAATGGGTGCAACAGTGACAGAGAAAAGTTCTGTCACAACTAGCATGGCACCACCACATGGAGTCATGATGGACCAGTATATGTACAATAGTCAACATGACATTTTGCCTCAGTATGATTTCAATAATGGGAATGGATCAATGAATGGTGTGGATATGTTTAATGCTATATTGGATCAAAGTAAGGCCTTATCGAAGATCTTAGAGCATAACAGTAGAAGCAGCAGCAATAGTAATATTGTTGGTGGAACTAAAAGAAGTGATGAGGATGTGATGACTTTGGACTTGCTAGGGATAGGAGTTGGTGGTGGTGGTGCAAATGGTAATTTCTATAGTGTAGCACAACAGTCAGAAACTGCTGCAACAAATGAGGTTTGGAGAAATTGGTCAACCAATAATTCAGGCTTGGAATCATTTTCAGCAACAGGCGACATGTAAAAAGACCAACTGGGCTGGAGAGGGGAGAATTAATATGCATTGTTTATTCAATTTTGGAGGGTGGAATTCTCAGCCGAGTTTGGCTCTTTTTAACTAGGATGTTCTGTATATGACTGTTTGTGATCACCGATCATATATCAAAATTAAACTCAATTGAAATTTGATTGGTATACATTGTAAATATATAAATTATGTGTTTTTTCCCTTTCGGAACCCATCCTAATTAGTCCTTTGAAACGAGTGACTCCACCGGAATATCTTATTCGACTGATTGAGCAGAGTTTTACCCCTTGGTTCAGTCTCTCAATGTGGATGACTCCACAAGGATTTGAACCCGAGTTCCCCATGTCCTCCTCCTTCTTATGGGGGGGCAAGTTGCTTCCACTTGACCAACACCCCCATTGGTTAAGTATATAAATTGCTACATCATGAAAAATGTTTAACTCGTATCATAATTAATATTAAAAGTCACATAGAGGATGAGTTTAATTTTGATATGTTGTCAACATAAAGTTTTTTTTTTTTTACACAATCAATCAATCGTAAATTATCACATCATTAAAAATATTTGACTTTTCATATATTACAATAAAAATCACACATGATATGACTTGTGATTGATTGACTGCGTAAAAATGTTTACACTAATTGTGAAGCTATATTGTTGATGGAACCCTACCTCAAAAACTTAATTATAAATTATTTACAAGTTCAAGGATGTATGATTACAAACGTGGGCCCAATTGTAAATTATTTACAAGTTTAGAGATCAAATTGCAAATTTTTATATCATAAGAAACCTATTTAAAAATTTTGAAATAATTTAAGGACATGTACAGTGGTTAAACTTAAATATAATGTCTCGATATATGTTCAAACAGCATCTTTAAATTTCATTTCCCTAATACACGGCCCAAAATATCACTAATGTAGGGGGGAATATAAACTAACTCATTAGGCCCACAACTAATTGGCCTATTTTGGGCAAACCATCGTTTTTTTGGACCCAAGAGCAATTAGCCTAAGTCAACTTGGCTTGCCCCAGCACAAAAAATTTGGTTAGATTGTAGGCCTATAGCGAGGACCTAAAAAAAATTTATGGAATTGCTATCAATTTTATTAAATTAGGAAAAATTTAAAAAAAAAAAAATCTACTATGGCCTAATCCATTGGTAAAGCCTTCAATATATTTGGCATCATTTGTGCAAATTCAAGCCTATAAATTTACCAACCGACATAGTTATTATTGATAAATTTAATTACAGATAGCAGTCAATAATTATCAATACTTTACCAACGACCTCACTTTCGATAATGTGTCTATCTGGATCAAGACAGTTGTTTATAATTATAACGACTTAACTATCGATAATGATGTGTGACCTTTACTAACGACCATATCATTGGTAATGCAATTATTGAAATAAATGTAATTACCAGTGTCGCTCGACCATACATTTCGATTATGTTGTCAAATATACAGGAAGTTAATTTCATTCAATAATTTAGATATAAGTCATACAAGTATAATATTTTTATATTACCATTAAATCCATAACATATTAATGAAGGGGGGAAGAGGTTGGTATTAACTCTTTCCAAAAGCAAGTTTAAAACGCTTAGATCATCTTCAATGAGTGTTATCGAAGTTGTATAGAAATTTGTACAACTATTGTACAAGAGTTGCATAATTGGAGAGACAAAAAGTATGTCGATGTGTATGCAACGATTGCATGAGTATCTCAAACTTAATTATAGAAATGAGTTAATATTTTAAGCTGAAATAAAAGTAAATGTTAATGAAATATAAAATTCTAAGGTAACTTATTATACGATCTATTTGATGAAAATTTAAGAATTGTATATCGAGAAAGAGAGTTGCGTGAGCTAGATAAAGTAAAGAAATATAATGTATCAAAAAAAGATAGGATAATAGAGCCCATACAATAAGAATTGCATGGCCGAAGATCCTCTTATAATAGTATAGTTATATAATATGTTTTGGTTTTTTTTTTCCCCTGAGAGGAAGCTCATACTACATCTTACATAGGATAGAAGATGGGAGAAAAGAATGAGAAAGGGATGAAGTGCATTATGAGAGTTTGAACCCACACACTTATAATTTATTTCACACACAAATTAATCAAGTGAGCTTACTCGAGAGTATATAACATGTTTTCCTTTAATTGATGTCCCAAAAAAAGAAAAAAGAAAAAAAACAACAACAACCACCTGTGCAAAAGACAAATGTGTAATTATCAAAACCTTGGGGGCAATATAGTGGATCTGCGAGAAGTAAAAACGCTAAAACGCAGAACACTTGTCCACCCTTCTCCTCACTCAACAACCTTAATTATTTTGTTAATCCGTTTATCATGTAATTGTTGTTTGTAAAATGTTAAGACGCAGACAGACAACATAGACATAGTTCAGTTCCTCCCATCCTATCTATGTGTTGTCCGCGTAACAGTTTGAATTGAAATTGAATTGAATTGGTGGATCTGATTCTGATCTCAACATTGAAGAAACACTCAGAGATGGCGATGATGGCAAGAGCAAGTTCAGGATTGCAATATCCAGAACGGTTTTACGCTGCGGCGTCGTATGTGGGGTTTGATGGATCCACCTCTCCCACCAAATCCCTCACCTCCAAGTTCCCCAACTCCACCGCTCTTCTTCTCTACACTTTATATCACCAGGTACGCTACTTTACCTACCTTCTTCATCCCATTCTAATTATCAATTCTGTTAGATCTGGTTTATTCAATGCAAGTAGAAATGAATTTTGATTTTCCATGACTCAAATGCTTATATGCTTAATACTTAATAATAGATGAGTGGATGTGGTTGGATCAACACTTCCTTCCTCATGTGGAATCAACCAATTTGGTTGTTATGATTTATCAGCTGTGTTGTGAATTACATTGATGTAGAGTTACTTGCCATTAGATTAGATGATCCGTGTTATTAAGATTCGACAAAGTTTTTGTCGGTTGCTGACTGTCTAATTCATTGTAAAATTTATTGGTCAGTTAATGCTTAATTTGTGGGAGTTATAAGGTGGTTAGGTGGTTTGGGGTGTGGAACAAAGGTGTTGGGAGTTATAAGGTATAAGGTTCGAATCCCACCCCTACTAACGTAACAAACTAACAACTAACATTTGCCTATCAAAAAAACAAATTAATGCTTAAGTTGTTATGTCAGGCTACTATAGGACCTTGTAACATCCCAGAACCAAGCACATGGAAAATTGTGGAGCATAGCAAATGGGCCAGGTTTGTTTGCTTTGAACATTCATGATGCCGCCTTTAACTTTCTCTATGCTATATATATACACTCTCCATCACACCTTCATTCTATATTTATGCATTTATGTTTAATGGTTAGTTTACCAAATATTTGTTGTGAATGCTGCATTGCATTCCTGCTCTCATTTTGTTGAGAATATTGTTTAAAGTAGTCATTATTGATGCAGTTGGAACCAGCTTGGAAACATGTCTTCCACAGAAGCCATGCGTCTTTTTGTGAAAATATTGGAGGTCATGCAAATAATTTTAGTTAAGTGCTCTTCCTTGGTATAATGCAGAATGTCAGCTGATTACTTTTGTTCTTTTTTCTTTCATTGTGTAGGAAGAAGATCCTGGTTGGTATTCAAGAGCATCTAACTCTGTTGCAGAGCCTGTGATAGATGTGCAAATGAATGTGAGTATTATTAAGCTATATGTACTACTGAAATGTTATAAATAAGTTTCATCTCTACGTATGGTGTTGGCTTGCAATACGCTTTACTCGTTGTATCCATCTATTGTATTCAGATTAACTTAAGTAAGCACTACCGAGTAATCAGAATATGATCTGTAATGAGTGAGAAATCTGTTCTTTGGCAAATAAAATTTAAGATATATCTATATATATATATATATATATATTTATATAGGAGCAACTCAAGTGAAAGGAGTGTGTTATTATGAGAGATGAGAGTAGTAAATCTGGGCCTTTGGATCATACATGAATGATCAAGATTAGAACATAAAGTCATGTGACTTTTTTAAGTGATCACATGACCACCTACTAATTTATAATCCTGACCATCCATGTATGGTTTAATGGTCTAGATTTGCTCCTCTCACTCTTACAATAATGCATTCCTCTCACTTGAGGCGGCCCTATATATATTTTTTTCACGTCGTGTTCTTACTACCTTTAACTGCTTGGCATGCATGCAATTCTTATGCAACTCAAATAGTTTAATGATTTTGTTGCAAGTCATATTTCATGATATGGCATTTAGGATTTGATCTTTAGAATTAGATTAATGTAAAAGACAAATCAACTTGAAGTTATATCAAGAGAATTGCCATTAAAAACATAATCCTCTATAATCTATATTCTTCTCATCCTTCGCCTTCACTGTCAACATTGTAATTTTTCTTGTTCTTTTTCCTGCTTTCCAATTTTGTCTTGCCGGTTTGACAGAACAATTCCAAAGTTGAACGAGTAATCGAGAATGGGAACTCTTATCCAGAGATAAAGACTATTTCCAATGAAAATGGAAGTCAAATTGGAACACAGGACAAAGATGTTGTTGTGGAAGGCTTTGGTACAGTCGGAGTTTATGATCAATGGATTGCTCCTCCAGTATCTGGTCAGCGTCCAAAACCACGATATGAGGTATTTGGTTTTGCAAAATATAAAAACTATTAAACCCATTCATCTTCACTAGTATTTCCCCCCCGCTTTATTAGTTTATTTTCTTTCTTTCTTTATGTTATTGCCCCCTAAGCCAATTGTGTTTATACCTTCAGCATGGAGCTGCAGTTGTGCAAGATAAATTGTACATATATGGTGGAAACCACAATGGTCGTTACCTTAATGATCTTCATGTAAGCATACGCTCGATATATCGGTTGCATGAAGCTGTGCATTTTCTTTAATTGTATATCTGTTGCATTCTCCTGTCAAGTTGACTAAGTTGTATGCTGTATACTTTGAACCAAATGGAAACAAATACAGGTTCTAGATTTTAGAAGTTGGACTTGGTCGAAGATTGAGGCTAAGACTGGAGCTGAGTCCCCAGTAACTTTAACCCCTTGTGCTGGTCATTCTTTGGTTTGTATTAACCATAAAATTCTACCTAACCTACTGCTGCATTCAATCTGTTTATTGTTAACTGCTAGTGCTAATTCTGGAATACTGTGGATTTTGGTGATGGAATTTTTTTAACTGCAGATTCCATGGGGGAAAAAGCTGCTGTCTATTGCTGGACATACAAAGGATCCTTCCGAAAGCATCCAAGGTAGTGTAATAAAATTATTAACTTATTATTTATTATCGCTCTTAGGGATTGACATCATAATTTTGCATTAGTTAAAACTTGAAGAAATGGGAAACATTCAGAAGTGTCAGTTAGATAAATCATCACAAGAGAATCTTTTACAAATTTTATGATTTCTCTTCATCTCAGTAAATTAGAAAGCATGGTACTGTTACTTTATTCATTTTAAAGGAAAAAAGAAATCAAGGTTGTTAGGAGTGATAAAATTTGTGTACATAATATTTAAGTGAAACATTTAGGCTACACTAAGTAATTATTGTTTTTTTTTAATTTCAAATATTTCTTTTGATTGAACATTAAAAACTTGTAACATTTTCCTCAGTTTATTGATCCGATCTATGTCCTGGTGTTTTCTTCCTTTGTTTTGTAACTCTTGTCCTACTCACTTCTGTATATTTTTATTGTTGTTGTTATCTTTTCTATTGTGATTGCAACTAACTATCCGTATTAAAATTAAATATTATGACAGTGAAAGCATTTGATTTGCAAACAGCAACTTGGTCAACTCTGAAGACTTTTGGGAAAGCCCCGGTGTGTATCTGTTAATTTTTTTTTTGTTCATTAACCCAAAAATCTCTTAGGAGTATGTGACATGTAACATTTGCATTTCTTTAATGAGAGATGCATGGATTTTCTGGTTTTTAAACATACAACATAATGCCCATTCACTCTTTGATAAAAAATGCAATAATGCATTTCATAATGCCCGTTCACTCTTTGATAAAAAATACAATAATGCATTTGAAGTTCCCTTTTATCATGTATTATTTCTAGGTATCACGTGGAGGCCAATCAGTGAACCTTGTTGGGTCAAGCTTAGTAGTTTTTGGTGGACAAGATGCAAAGAGAACTCTCTTGAATGATCTGCATATTCTTGACTTGGAAACCTTGACATGGGATGAAATCGATGCTGTGTAAGAAATTTTCTGCAGCAACCTATTTATCTCCTTGGTTTCTTATTTTACCTTTTGTGGAGGGGGTATGTTTTCTTTATTATGGCGGGGTAATGTTAATGGTTTTATGTTGTAAAAAGAGAAAATTTGTTATAATTAAAAACAAATTGAAGTTAGATGTTGTTTAGAAGTCATCTTTGTTTATGCTACATACTGATTTTGATACATTGTGTTTTATGTTTGTAATATTCTCATCAGTAATGAATATGCAATAATTGGTTTTCCCTTTCCAATATAAAGAGGGAAAAAGAAGACAATGAAATATGTCAAGGTTTGGTGCTAACTAACTCTTAACTTGCAGTGGGGCGCCTCCTTCTCCAAGGTCTGATCATACTGCTGCTGTACATGTGGAGCGATACTTACTTATCTTTGGTGGGGGTTCACATGCAACTTGCTACAATGATTTACATGTTCTTGATTTACAAAACGTAAGTCCATTACTTTTTCTATTAGGCTGTGGACTGGAAAATCATCTCAATCTAATCAATTGTGTGAACTCTGCAGATGGAATGGTCTCGACCCACACAACAGGGTGAAATACCAACCCCACGCGCTGGACATGCTGGTGTAACAGCAGGGGAGAACTGGTTCATTGTTGGTGGTGGTGACAATAAGAGTGGTATGCTTTTTGACACCTTGTTACTTACATTCAAACTTTCATTTTTGAGGAATGAATTTTTACTGAACAAAATATTTATTGATATTTTGAACAAATAGTGTCTGAACTCTTCGAGCATTCGTGTATATGCTGTGGGTCAAACTAAAGAAATTATATTTGTGGTGAAAGATTGAGTTCTGTTTGGTTAGATCAAGTAATTTGGAGTGTGAAATTGCTAAAATAATATACAATACATTGTGTTTTGCATAAATATATTTTTATTAAGAACAAATCAGTCAATTACACCCAAAATGCATTGTTGGTGTGTGTGTGTGTGTGTGAGAGAGAGAGAACAAGCCAAACAAACACGTATTCTATGAAATGATTTGCTTTAGGTTGCCTTGTCTCTCCCCATGTTCTTTGGTTTAACTCTGGTTTTGGACATTTCCTGCATAGATGAAGGAGGATAATTGTCTTTTTTTTTTTTTTTTTGCTGCATTCATCCTTATAACAGATTTTGGAGTTACATTAATTGGTGTAAATTCATGGCCCTAAAAAAGGCAGTCAAGGATACAAAAGCCTTATCTATCATGAATTGATACAGTGTACAATGGTAGAAGTGCTTATTTATGGGGAAATTTTATGCATAGTATTTTATTGTGAAAGCAAGTTAACAGGGAAACGAATTACTGTTTTATTGGGATCACTGTGAAGGTTAATAAATTCTGGTGTAGTTATTGTATATCTATTATGTCTCTGTTATTTGGGTTGTAAATTTACCGATTATTTTGGATTTTAGGACATTTCTGATGCTGTCTTGATGTTGCTATATATCTCTTTTACGAGTTATATTCCATGTGCAGGGGTCTCAGAGACAGTTGTGCTGAATATGTCCACACTGGCTTGGTCAGTGGTAACTTCCGTTCAAGGGCGGATTCCTGTTGCTAGTGAGGTACTTTTTCTATGTAATTTTAACATGGTTGCATGTGCTATGAAATCTAACTGGAGTACCAAAACCCTTGTTAACTTCATGCTGAAGATACCCAGACCTTTCAACTATTGGTCTAGTTCCATCTGCAAAATGATTAGAACGTTTCCCACTGCAGGGTTGAGTTTGGTTGTAAGCTCCTTTGATGGTGAAGACGTACTTGTATCTTTTGGAGGATACAATGGCCGTTACAACAATGATGTAAAGTTATTTTCTAAATTTTTGCCCTTTCTAGTCTCTTTTTCCTGTGTTTTATCTTTCTTCCTCATCTGATGTTGTTTGCTGCGTTCAGGTCTATGTTCTTAAGCCAAGCCACAAATCAACTTTACAATCCAAAATAATTGAAAATTCCATACCAGACAGTTTTTCTGCTGTCCAAAATGCCACAAATGCTACCCGAAATGTGGAGTCCGAATTTGAAGCAGGCCATGAAGGGAAAATTAGGGAAATTGTTGTGGACAATGTTGATGCATCGGTATGTATTATTGCTAAGCACACATATTGCTTTATTTTAGAAAATTTATCAGTTCATGGATCCTATTTAATTTAACAAGATATCTTCTTGGTTGCATCCCATAGGCTTAAGCAGTCAAGCCTAGATCTAAAGGCTTGGCAATTGGCATGTTCCATTTCAGTTTATGATTACTTTAATTTATACCCTCGTAGAGACTAGAGAGTCTACACTCTATTAAAGGCTTTTCTTTCTCAATATCTGCTGGTTTATTGCTCAAATCTGCCATCAAACGACTAGATGTACCTTTCAGTACCTTTTCGGAGCACAAGCATCCTGCTTTATGGACATTTATCATCATCCTAGTGCTTGGAATCAAGACCTACCAAAACTTACATGCAATAGACATTTATCATCATCCTAGTGCTTGGAATCAAGACTAACCATAACTTACGTGCAATAGACCTTCAACCCTACCCAATCCATGTAATTTGTTAATCTTAAATTTGTCCTAATACCCTGACCCAAGCTTGCTAAATCATTAACTCATTAGTTCCTCCGTCACTTTGACTATCATTGACTAACCTGACATCTCTGACGAATATGGAATAATAATAATGAAAATCATTTGGGAGCTCCCAAACAACTCCAAACTACACCAATCCATTAATACATGCTGTATATATATATATATATATCCTATTTCACTTCTCAAAATTTTGCAGATTCTTCCTGGATCATTTAAATCGCAGGCACAAAAATCATACTCTGCATTGGTGTCATTTCATTTTTAATTCCTGTCTGTCACTGCTTACATATTTTTTTCATACAGAGGAAATCCAAAGGAGATCTTATATCAGTCCTGAAGGCTGAGAAAGAAGAGTTGGAATCATCACTCGGCAAGGAGAAGCTGCATACTCTTCAACTAAAGCAAGAGCTGGCAGAAGCTGAGTCTCGTAACTCTGACCTTTACAAGGTAACACATTAATAGTTGAACTTTCTTTTTCTATCATGGAATTAATCAGGGATGGATCCAGGAATCTAGCATTAGAGGGGGGATATTAAAATATGTAATAATAATAACAAAAAAAAGAAAGATAGAATTCATGACAATAAAACTATCATATTGCTCTATTTAGTTCTGGAGTTTTGAATTACATGGCAACACTCCCTCTATTTATCTGTTAAGGAAACCACTTTGTTTAGTCTCTCGGTCTCATGGATTATTTGGGTTGAGACTTGAGGCTCAGTCAGAATGAGGTTCTATAAACAAAACTTGAATATTCTGTATTATGTACTGTTGAGGTCTGAACTACCTCATTGTACTTAATGCTATCAAAGGTCCTCACATTTGTTGCACTGATACTATAGGAGCTCCAATCAGTACGAGGTCAGCTTGCTGCTGAGCAGTCAAGGTGTTTCAAACTTGAGGTATGTATTGATGCTTCTGAGAGTCTCTCCCTCTGGGTCTTTAAGATATTGTTTTTGAGTTGAATCTGGTGTAGATGATTATAGAAACATTATTGGGTAAAACATGGTGCATCATTCATCTGATCTCTGAGCTAATTAACAATTCATCCATGTGATTAGAATTTGAATGTCAAAACTTTTCATTCTTTGCAAAACTGGGTTTCAAGTGCTTTATTTTATAACTTCTAATAACACAAATGATATGTTACTCTTAACTCTGGTATTGCAATGACATGGCGAACCTCATTGAAATCCTTGTAGACAAAACTTTGTTGTGATTTAAGGGTTTGTTTGCTTTGTTTTCAGTTTCCTGTTTTCATAAATAATTACAAAATTGTCACTTTGTTTTTATTGTGTTTCTTATTTCCAAAGATTTATACAAGAAATACTGAAAACAAAATGAAAATAGGCCCTTGTCTGTTTGGGGTTGCTTCAAAATTATGGCCCTTGTCGCCCTTTATGGATAAATGTACTTGAAATTTTTATATTTTTAACCTAAGAGAATATTTGATATCTCAGGTGGAGGTTGCTGAATTAGGCCAGAAGCTCCAAACATTTGGGACATTACAGAAGGAGCTTGAACTCCTCCAGCGGCAAAAGGCTGCATCAGAGCAAGCTGCCTTAAATGCAAAACACAGGCAGGGTTCAGGTGTGTGGGGTTGGCTTGCTGGTTCTCCTAGCCAGAATGAAGATGATGAATGATCCTTTACCATTTGCTTATCTAAATAGCAATGCTTCATTTAGTTTCATTGAGCTAATTTTGTTTCCAATACTTGTGTATTATTTCAGTTCTTTTTTTAGTGATGTAAATAAGATTTAGCTTCTGTTTGGCCAAAGGAAGATTTTTTTATACTTTATTTAGAAGGATGATAGTATGGTATAGTCATGCTATTTTTGCCGCCATTTTTGCTTATGATTGTATTCAAAGTGAATTCATTATTGAATGAGAGTATAGAAATTCTTTTCTTTTGTGAGAACTATTGCATTATTAGAATTTTATTCAACCATGATGCTTCCTGTTAAGAGAAAGCTATTTCGTAGTGACCAATAAAAGAATAAAAAATAACCTATTTTTGCCTGGTATGAATAAAAAAAGAGTTTAATTGGTATGTATTATACTGACAATCAATTATAAATTATGGTATGAATGACTTTTAAGGTAGTTAGGATAAGAATTTATATGATAATTTATGATTAGTTGATATTATACAAATTTTTTATATTGGTGGTGTATACCAATTAAATTTATAAAAAAGTTATTGTTTAGTGTTGTACTATTCTTTAATTTGATGTTAATTTTTAAAGATTATTCTTTGAATTATTGATTGCTAGTAGATTACAGACTTATATTTTGGCGATTGAATGGATGGAATGATATGGTTCAAATTGGTTAAACTTATCAAGATAATTTTTATCAAAAATAAATTAATAATTTCACAAGAAAACATTCAATCTATTTTTTTATGTGATGAAAATAAGGTAGTTTGGTAAATGTGTCAGAACAAAACAAAACATAGTATATGGGTTTTATTTTTGAGTTTAATTTGTATGCACTGTTATTGTAAAGATTTTATACTGAGACTTTTACTGTGGTTAGGATAAAAATCAAACATTTGTAATGATATATCAATTTCTGATTAATTGACAATGTAAAAAAAAATTATATGTCAATGTATATCAATTAGATCCTTTATTGTTTGGCATATTCCATAAATAATAAAACATAGTATAACATTAAAAGATCCAATATTTTGGTTTCACTGAAAGGTATGTAACTATAGAAAATCCTGTTTTGTCCAAACACAGAACGTCGCCTAAAGAACTGAAGTAATACAAATCGGTTATGATATTTGCACACCTGGGTTTGACACCCAGGTAGACACCTTGGTTAATCATGTGTAAATTTTTGGTTAATTCAGTTCATTATATAGTTAATGGATTATATGAAGCTTATTTTCATAACCATGTAAATATTTGGTTAATCACATGTAAATATCTGGTTAATTTAGTTCTTTATATGATTAATGAGTCATCATGAATTAACCAAATATTTACACGTGATTAACCATATAATGAATTGAATTAACCAAATATTTATACCGATTAACTAATGTGTCAACTTTGGGTGTCAATTTTGGGTGTGTAAATATCATTTCTCCAAATCAATTACACTAGGTCCATTACAGTATTAGATAACTACTGTAGTTAATTAATAGATAATTTATTTAACTTTATCAATTTATCTTATAATTCATTCACTACACCTAATTTCGATGTTCTAGCAAGAATTGTTCAATAAAAAAAAAGGAATTTGTAGTGAAGGTGGAGTTTAGATAATAGAATAATCTTGTAATCTCCTATTCAAGCCTTCAACTAATCTTGTCATGAATAAAGAGAATATTGGATTTTTTTATTTTTTTATTTATACAAAGGAAGTAAAATTAACTAACAAAGTAAGAAAGAAACTCCTCTGACATCCTCTACAAGCAGAAAGTAAAACAGCACATGAAAAGGGTTCAGAGTGACCAATTGTAGCCAAGCAATTAGCGCATCTGTTTGCTTCATGAAAGATATATATTGAATTTTTTTATTTTTAAGATATTAGATGTATTATATTTTTTTTACTTAATATTTAAAAAAATAGTAGGAAGATTGGTAGAAAGATACTATAAACTCGTGATGAAATATACTGTTATGTAATTTCTCCGGTTTTGATCAAATTTTGTATAGAATGAGATATCGTGTCCCTAATTATGATTTTCGAATGAAAAATTTAGAAACAGTTCCTTATCTCATATTTCTACTTTCTCACTAAAAATATCACATAATTATTGTAAATTATCTCAAAAGATATACATATTTAATGAAAATAAATATCTTTTTGTGTCTAAAACAATATCAATTGTATATATAGCACCGTACCCAAATTTACATCTATCCTAATATATAAAGGTGATGAGACCATTTAGTATTTTTTTCGTGTGCACCAAGGGTATCCTTCAACCAAAAGTCAGAGATCAATCCTTTTGGAGACATAGAGATCATCAAAGTGAGTTTTGTCTCTAAACGTTTTAGTATTTTTTTTTCTTTTTCATATTTGCCATTTGCTTTTAATATTTTTTCACATATTTTTACAAGGACAAATTTGCAGATAACTTGCACACCCACGAGAAGTTATTTTAGGAATTTATAAGAAGTTAGAAGTTATTTTACTTACTACCTCAAATGTGTCTCATCCTCTTAGAGCACCCACAGTGAAAGAACTCAATTGTGGTTCTTATCTATCATATGGTGAGCCCAAAGATACTACTTGGGATATAAGAACACAACTTTCTTTCACTCCAATGGAAGAACCCAATTTGGGTTCTTCAAATGGGTCCTACATGTGTCCCTATTTATTATATATATACTATTTATTTTATTTCAAATTAAAATATTAATTCATATTTTATTGTTAAGAACCAGTTCTTGTAGAAGAACGGTTCTCCAACTAGGCTGTCACAGTAGAGCACTCCAATAGTGTGAAAAAAATAAGAACATATTCTTAAAAATAAGAACCCTTAAGAACCATCCGTTGGAGATTGTCTTATATGTCTTAAAATGCCTATAACGAAAAAAATAAAAAAATGCACGACAAATAGGCCGACATTTTTTTTTTTTTGCAAGTGATAATAAAAATAATTGTAATATATTAGGGAGGTTGGTTCAATAGGTCGGAGTTTAATTCCCCTTAAACAAGGTGTCAAAAAAAGTTTTGTCCCTTATATGAATTCATCCAACTCAAATTGAATCAGGGGTTGCAATGTCACTTCCCAAAACTTACCAAACTAATAATAAGGTTTAATAACTCTATAAGTTCTGGACTATTTAAAAAATTTTAAATAGGTCTATAAACTTTAAAAATTTATAATTGAGTCCGTAAATTTATAAATAATTTATAATTGGGTATCTGAGATAGTTTTCATCAACACATTTCATGAATCAAAATCTTACTATAAAGATTTAATTACAAATTATTTATAAACGTGAGACCAAATTATGAATTATTTACAAGTTTATAAACTCAATTACAATTTATCTAAGGCCCTATTTAAAAATTTCTAAATAATTCAAACACCTCCAAAATTAATTGTAATATCAAAAAGAAAAAGAAAAAGAAAACAAGAACAAATAAACGCAAATGCAATCACGATCCCGGCGTTTGTTGCAGTCCAAACGCATCTCTTCTCTCTCTCCTCTCTTCCTCACACACTGTGTGTAGGGTTTATTTCGATAAAAAAGAAGCTCACACCTTCTCTTACGACGTCGTAGAAATGTCACGCTTTCTGAGTTGGAAGCGGAACCCCTAAAACTCTCTCTCTCTCTCTCTGTTTTTTCGTAGCGTTTCCCCAATCTCCCATTTCCTTCAGTGATGAGCCACGATTCCCATTCCCACTCACAACATTCCAAAACCATCGATGCAAGTTCGAACCCCAAAATCGCCGATAAAGTTACCGATTATCCGTTTCGCCACGGTTCTGGAGCTCCGGTGAGTGAACTCCAACCTAGGGTTTCCCGAAACGGGAAAATTGAAGACTTAGTAAAGGAAGATTTTAGGGTTAGGGTTTCTTCCGAAGGCAATGATGAACTTGCAGGTAAAAACACATCAACCGTTGATCGGTTGATGGTCCAAACGATAGAAGAATTGAGAAAATGTATGGTTCTGATAGCAAATCTCTGTTATCTGAACTCGATGATTACGTAGCTGCTGAGAATAATGGCGAAGTGAGAATTGGAGCGTCCAGGGATATAGGGTATGGTTTGAAATTGGTGATATGGTTTGGGGAAAGGTGAAATCACATCCATGGTGGCCTGGACATATATACAATGAAGCATTTGCATCCCCTTCGGTGCGTAGAACGAAGAGGGCAGGCAATATATTGGTGGCATTCTTTGGTGATAGTAGTTATGGATGGTTTGAACCGGATGAGCTTATCCCATTTGATCCGAATTTCGCTGAGAAATCACGGCAGACAACTTCAAGAACTTTCTTGAAGGCTGTGGAAGAAGCGGTCGATGAAGCGAGTCGGAGGCGTGGCCTTGGATTGGCTTGTAGATGTAGGAACCTTGATAATTTCCGCCCCACGAATGTTAAAGGGTACTTGTCTGTGGATGTGCCGGATTATGAGCCTGGAGGGTTTTATTTCTACTAGTCAGATTAGAAAGGCAAGAAATAGTTTCGGCCTAGTGAGGCTCTTGCCTTTGCAAAGAAGTTGGCCCTGGCTCCACACGAAGCCGAGCATGGAAGCATTGACTTCATTAAGGGAATAAGGCCACGGCTTTTGCTTATCGAAAGGCGGTGTTTTGAGCAATTTGATGAGACTTATGCCCAGGCATTCTGGTTTGCAGCCATCGCACCCTTCTCAACCTCAGGATAACACACTGGAACAGTCTGCGAGGCAGCCTTCTAGAGGTATATACTCTTCCCTCAACTTCCTCCTAGAAGTTTAGGATTAATTTGTATTTTAGGAAAAAGGTTGCATAGGTGAAGGTTTAATTGGACAATAGCATGTATTGATATTTTTAATTAATATGGTTATATGGTTATTCCAGTGATTGGGTGCATTATGGTAGGAAGGAAAATATATGACACCAAATAAATACAATGCTTCTTTTCGTGATTATTTGTATGTGGAGGACCTATATCCTCCACAGGACCGTGGGGCCATATTGTATTTCAGTACCTGCATTTATGGGTTGTTTGTGTCACTGTTGACAATGAAATGGATGACTAAATCTTTGTAGATCTATGGCTGTGGGCTATAGCAGTGGAGTAATCAAGATATACAAGTCTTGGGACATTAAACAAGTCCTTAGATATTTAAGCTGATTCTGAAGTGAAGATATGAGTTTAGCCATTCTTTGATTCTGTAAAGTGTGTTTTTGTTTTGTCTGGTTGATATTGTGGGGATTGGAGGTCAACATTTTAATATGACGAACAAGTGAGTCATTGTTATATGAGTATATCAACATTTCTTATTGCATAATTTCATTTAAACTAATTACTTGTATAAGCTTACAATCTGACTAAAACATATGATCATTTATGGTTCTTGATAGGCATCATCATAAGAGAAGGTTGGGAAGAAAAATTGAGGTGGATTAGTGAACATACAGGACAAAGATAAGTTTAGAATGATTGTATTTAGAAGAAAGTTGGATTAGCTCTTATTGATGAGAAGATGACAGAAACTCTCCTAAGGCAATGCTAGTATGGTCATGTGAGAAGAAGACCGAGTCTTTAGTGGGAAAATGGATCAAATGGTAGATAGTTGATTAAAAGGGGTAGAGGAAGCAGAAGAGAACTTTTGGAGAAACCAATATACAAGACCTTATTCTAAAAGGTTTTATTGAAAGTTGGTTTTTTATAGAGCCTATGGCGTCAATAGATCCATGTAGCCAACCCCTCTCAGTGGTTAGTCTTGGTGGTTGTTATGGATGCATATATTTTGAGTTCACAGTGTCCTGTCAATGTAATTAACTTTCTTTGCATCTTTGCAAAAGTTTACATGAAAGGTGAAGCTTTGTATATGACATTAGTGTACCTGAGCTGTTTGCATCTTATTAGTTTAAATGTCTGAGCTCTTGTAAATTGTGATTTATCCCCTCATTTATATAATGATGTTAATTTAATGTATTTCTATTTTTTGTTCCCAGCTCCTTTGAGTGGTCCACTGGTGATAGCTGGAACTTTGGGTGGTAGGAAGAACACTACCAATCTGTTAAAGTTAAGGACAATATGAAAAAAGACAGGTATCTTTTTAAGCGGCGAGAAGATCCAAGTAACTCTTTCCAGTTAGCATACATGGAGGAAACGCCTGATGCAACTGGGCGTTATGTATTCTCAGAAGAGGGCTCCAGCAGTGCCTGCAGTGCCTCATAATTTCGAGAAGCATGAAGATACAGGGTTTATGAGCCACGATGGTGCAGCTTCAACTTCAGATGCCAAAGAAGCTTTAATGGGTCGGCTCAACCAGATGGCAGTGGGCTTGCATCCCAAGCCATTCCCTCAGGATGCAAAGCCTCGTCTTGACAAGGGGAAGGAATCTTCTGAAGAAATGATCCGTAGCTTGGAACATGATGATGTTTCAAGTAAAAGCTTGGGTAGGTCTGATTTGTCTGGGGAGTCATCATTGCCAAGCCCAGTTGATGAGACATCTCAGCCGCCCCATCTCGAGAGCAAAATTTTCTGTTGACATTAAACATGATGGGAATGGAAAACTGTCAGGGCCAGATTTAAAGCAGACAGAGCAGGGCTTTTTGACTATTGCTAATGGAGGAAATGACATGCATCAAGTTTAAGTGTCAAAATAATTTACATAGCTCACCGGTTGAAGCAAAGTATCATGAATTAGTGCAGAGAAGAAGATTAAAGGTTCATAAGCGACCTGCAGGTGACTTGACCTCTAAGACTTCTGCTACTGGGGAGAGAAAGAAGAAGAAGAAAAAAGATTTAAATTTACAACCTATCTCAGGCCATCTGGAGAAGCATTCTACTTCTGAAAAACCTGTTCACCTTTCAGGAAAACCTGTGTCAGCTGGTATGGCCTCCTAGAGAGGATTTTCGAGCAGAACAAGTGCAGGGAGATGTTAGTGCCCGTAATTTGCCACCCATAGGATGCCACGGGAGATGTTAATTTTGAATTGCCGGAACTTTTGGGTGATTTACAAGCTCTTGCTTTGGATCCTTTTCATGGTGTTGAAAGGAAGACGCCTGCAGTTGTTCGGCAGTTCTTTTTGCGGTTCAGATCTCTTGTTTACCAAAAAAGCTTGTCTTTGTTGCCACCAACAGAGAATGAGGCTCCTGAAGTTCGTGTTTCCAAGTCTCCTTTGAGTGTCAGGGGCATCTGACAGTTCTGATGATCATGTCAGAGCTTTGCCAGTTGTAAAACCTGCAAAACACATTGTACGGCCTGATGATCCTACAAAATCTGGGCGGAAATGGCCCCACCTCTGATCGTCAAGAAGAAATTGCTGCCAAGAGGATGAAAAAAATCAAGGATATTTAAAGGCACTAGCTGCAGAGAAGGCAGGCAGCAAGTCAGAAGACTTTTGAAGCCCGGGTAGGAGAGGGAAAAGAATCCATGTCCCAGGCTCCACCCAAGTTAGTGAAACCAGGTTCGGCTAGGAAAGTGGAGCGTCTAGCTAAGGCAGTTGATCCCACCATGCTGGTGATCAAGTTTCCTCCCAAAACATCACTTCCATCTGTAGCAGAGCTGAAGGCAAGGTTTGCTCGCTTTGGCCCAATGGATCAATCAGGTTTCCGTGTGTTTTGGCAGACATCCACGTGCCGTGTTGTTTTCTTGCATAAGGCTGATGCACACGGTGCATATAGATATTCTGTAGCAAACCCACCTTATTTGGCAATGTGGGTGTGAGGTGCTTCCTTAGGGAATCTGGGGATTCTGCACCTGAAGTCTCCGAAGCTGGCAGGGCTAGGGAGATGATAGTGCCAACGAAACACCTCGGGTCAAGGATCCTGCAGCGGTTCCTCGCCAGCCATCAGTACCATCACAGCAATCTCTTCCTCAGCAAATGATCCAGCTCAAATCTTGCCTCAGAAATCTAATGGTGATGAGTCAGGCCAGGCAATTGGTAATGGAGGTAGTAGTAGTAATAGTAAGAGGTAACCCACGTGTAAAATTCATGTTAGGTGGGGAAGAAACTAGTAAGGGAGAACAACAATTAATGGTGGGTAATAGAAACATCTTCAACAATGCTAGTTTTGCTGATGGTGGTTGCACCTCCTGTTGCAATGGATTTTAATAGTAAGAATGCTCAAAAGATCACTTCTCAAACCACCGTTTCTATACCCCATGGTACTAAAACCCCCACAACATAATTTGCATAATTCTCAATTGGCAATGGCACCGAGAAACACTCCCAATTTTATAAACACCACTACAACAGCTACTACATCCACAGTTGATATATCACAGCAGATGATAAGCCTTTTGACGAGATGCAACGATGTTGTGACTAACCTTACGGGTTTATTAGGCTATGTGCCTTACCATCCACTTTGATAAAAATGGCACCATACACAACGTTACACCATGAGTGTGGATGACTTGCGCTCCAAGAAATGCAAGAAATACAATCATTGAAGTGTACGCGGAGCGTCATATTGAGGCAGGGTTAACTATCCGAGAGTGGTTGGTTTGAAGTATTTTGGGCTCCTAAATGTAAATGCACTCTCTTGTTAGCTGCCTTTCCTTTTGTTTTCTATTTTATTTTTATTTTGTGTTGCCTTCAGGGGTGGGTAGCTTTTTTGATATTGAGATGTCAACGCTAACGGCACATAGATGCTTACATGCACTTCGTACTCGCCCTTTGTGAATGTCATTGAATGAATATCTGAGAAAGGCCTTTTCTTGTTTGCTTTAGTGCTAATATGGTCTTCACCTAGCAACTGCTAATATTTAGAGTTTTGGGATTAAGGAAAGAAGTAATTCTTAACTATTTATGTTTCCAAAATAAAATAAAAAATACGACAACTGATTAGTAAGTGGCATGGGGTGAAGGATAGGTTGAATAGGAGTGTGTGGTCTAACTTATTTTTCTTTTTCTAGAACATTCCTTTGAATGATTTATATTTTCAACAAAATAAGATAAATAAGGTTTAAATAAGTTTTTGGTCTTTGTAAAGTTCGCCAATTTTGGATTTGGTCCCCATAAAAAAATTCTTAGGATTTCATTGCTGTAATCTCAGAAATTTTGTAAATAGTCCATATTGTCATCTTTTTTCCGTTATCTAGTATTTGGAGATACTGAAGTAATTTTATTTTACTGACCGAGTTGTTATGAAATTTGGTCAGAAAATAGAAATAAAATCATATATTATAGACCACATGGTTAAAATTGCTTAATTCCTTCGTTTTCTATGATTTCTAGTACTCAGATGCATTAATGTAATTTCATGTTCCTGTCGGACTTGCACCAAAATTTGGCTAGAAAATGTAAAAAAATGTCATACATTAAGGTGACAGGGTTAAAATTGGCAAATTTTTCATCTGATATGATTTCTAGTACTCAGGGTAACGGTAAGGATTATTTACAAATTTTTTGAAATTACAGGGATGAAATTCTAAGAAATTTTTTACAGGGACTAAAACAAAAAATGATGAACTTTGCAGGGACTAAAAACTTATTTAAACCAACAAACAATTCACCGGGTAATTATTTCATTGATATTGTTACAGCTAAAAAAAAAAAACATTTTTGCTTTAATTTTTTATTCCTTTTTGTTTTAGGTAATCATAAAAAACACTATCAAATAAGTTTGTCGATCAAGTATAAAAAATAAATGAATAAATAATGAATTTTATTTTAATACATTGTTAGTACAAAGTTTTTTTATATCGTCAACTTATAATATATTACCGTATTTTTTTATTTTTGATATAGTTATTTTGATAATTGGATATTTTATTTTTAGGGATGTGGTAGTATATAATTATATGATTGTGAAAAAAAAATTATATTGATAATGTATCAAAATTAAATCCTAAAATAATCTAGTAAAATCTTTTTTTTCCCCTTGAAAAATGGAAGTTCCTCTCTTATTCTTTTGTATTCTAGTAAAATCTTGATTCTACTATTGATGTATAATAAAACAAAGCTAGTAAGTTATTGTATCTGTTTTTTTTTTTTTTTCCTGAAAACAATTTTTCTTCAATGCTTGTCTTCAAAACTCCCTTCACAAACAATAACCAAGAACAATTATGCTTGTCTTCAAATAAAACACCCGAAGGAGAAAACAAACAAACCTAGTAATCACTCACTTGGCCCCCAACAACCTGCATCTAACATCCTTCCTACCGGTTTCCCTTTCAACTTCTTCTTGTCTTTTTGTCCCACATACATGGATCGGTCAGGCTCGTCGTCTAGTACAATAAGGCAATAAGCCAATAACCATGCATTAAAGGAATCCTTACTTAATAAATATGTTAGGAAAAAAAAATTATACTGACATCATATTTGATATCTTTTTGTTTAATATTTGATTTTTTTTTTATTATTTCAAAAGTTACACTTACATAACTATCACTCTTCAATACCCAATTGGTGTGGTGCGGTTGGTTGCACAGACTGAGCTCATGAAAGGAGGATCTGATTTCGAATCCCACAAAACACATCTTTGGAGAAGGGCGAAGAACCTTAACTTTGACTAAGCACCCAAGCGAGTCCAAAGGATCTAAGCTTGTGGGATACTTTGTAAACTCACTAGGGAGCCAAAAGCCCCAATTACGGTGAGTTACCAAAAACAACTATCACTCTTCAATGGGTGTAAATATAATAATAATCTAAGTTTAAAAAAAAAAGCGTTATAAATTTTAAAATAAGAAGAATGTACGGTATAATTATATATTAAATGGGAGTTAAAGGAGTTGATTTTTCATAAGAAAGGTATCGATTCAAGTCTGGAAAAAAAAATGCTGAGAGAAAAAAATTGGATGAGAGATTCCTCTAATAAAAAAATATCCAAGGGGTCTACAACAATACTTTGTATAACTTCAAATTTCCCAAGTATCCTTTCTCTGACGCTGGTTTAATATTAGGATGATCAGCGGCAGATCCAAGAGCCTGAGACCATGGGGGCAACATGTTTTCAAAATATATTAAATAATAAATATTATCATATATACGAAGATAAAGATATTAATTTTAAAATCATAAAATTTTAATATATCATCTAATCAAATAAAGTAATACCCCATATCATGTTTTGAAATTATTGAATGATCAACTCATTGTCAATTTGATCTAAAAGAAAAAGAATAAAGACCCAATTTGGTCCCTGAAAAATTTAGAGGACCCAATTAGTCTCTTCTTCCACTTTTAACGTTCGTCTACTTGCCTATGTGTTTTGTTAACCATCCAGCCTAATTCTTTAGTGGTCCTGTATAGCCCATGACAAATTTCCATAGTGAAAAACGAATAAAAAGTGACAAACATACATAATAGAGTTTTACAATTTTGCACGTTTTCAGTTTTTTTTTTTTTTCACAGTGAAAATTTGTCATAAGCCACACATGACCACCAACAAGGCAGGATGGTTAACAGGACATGTAGTCAAGTAAACGGACGTTGAATATAGAAGGAGGGACTCCCGCTTTTATAAATATGAGTGACTGAATGAATAATTTATTTTTTAAGGACAAAAAATGAGTCCCTTAAAATTTTTTGGACCAACTTGGACCTTTACTCAAAAAAGAAAAAAAAATTCATTGTCAATTTGATGTCTAACCAATAGATTCTGATGAAATAATATAGGTTAAAGTAATCTTTTGGTCCCTATACGTGACACTGATTTTCAATTTGGTCCCTATACGTAAAAAGTTATCAATTTGGTCCCTATACGTGACACTGATTTTCAATTTGGTCCTCACCGCTAATTAGTCCCTATATAAGAGGACCAAATTATAAATTATTGTCACATGTAGGAACCAATTCAACAAAAAAAATTTGAAATCGGTCCCTACATGTGACAATTATTTTCAATTTGATCCCTATATGTGATAATAATTTGTAATTTGGTCCTCTTATATAGGGACCAATTAGCGGTGAGGACCAAATTGAAAACCAGTGTCACGTATAGGGACAAATTGATAACTTTTTATGTATAGGGATCAAATTGAAAATCAGTGTCACATATAGGGACCAAAAGATTACTTTAACCTATATTATTTCATCAGAATCTATTGGTTAGACATCAAATTGACAATGAATTTTTTTTTCTTTTTTGAGTAAAGGTCCAAGTTGGTCAAAAAATTTTAAGGGACTCATTTTTTGTCCTTAAAAAATAAATTATTCATTCAGTCACTCATATTAAAAAGCGGGAGTCCCTCCTTCTATATTCAACGTCCGTTTACTTGACTACATGTCCTGTTAACCATCCTGCCTAACTTGTTGGTGGTCATGTGTGGCTTATGACAAATTTTCACTGTGAAAAAAAGAAAAAAACTGAAAACGTGCAAAATTGTAAAACTCTATTATGTATGTTTGTCACTTTTTATTCGTTTTTCACTATGGAAATTGTCATGGGCTATACAGGACCACTAAAGAATTAGGCTGATGGTTAACAAACAACATAGGCAAGTAGACGAACGTTAAAAGTGGAAGAAGAGACTAATTGGGTCCTCTAAATTTTTCAGGGACCAAATTGGTCTTTATTCTTTTTCTTTTAGATCAAATTGACAATGAGTTGATCATTCAATAATTTCAAAACATGATAGGGTATTACTTTATTTGATTAGATGATATATTAAAATTTTATGATTTTAAAATTAATATTTATCTTCGTAGATATGATAATATTTATTATTTAATATATTTGAAAACATGTTGCCCCCATGGTCTCAGGCTCTTGGATCTGCCGCTGATCATCCTAATATTAAACCAGCGTCAGAGAAAGGATACTTGGGAAATTGAAGTTATACAAAGTATTGTTGTAGACCCCTTGGATATTTTTTATTAGAGGAATCTCTCATCCAATTTTTTCTCTCAGCATTTTTTTTCCAGACTTGAATCGATACCTTTCTTATGAAAAATCAAACTCCTTTAACTCCCATTTAATATATAATTATACCGTACATTCTTTATTTTAAAATTTATAACGCTTTTTTTTTTTAAACTTAGATTATTATTATATTTACACCCATTGAAGAGTGATAGTTGTTTTTGGTAACTCACCGTAATTGGGGCTTTTGGCTCCCTAGGAGTTTACAAAGTATCCCCACAAGCTTAGATCCTTTGGACTCGCTTGGGTGCTTAGTCAAAGTTAAGGTTCTTCGCCCTTCTCCAAAGATGTGTTTGTGGGATTCGAAATCAGATCCTCCTTTCATGAGCTCAGTCTGTGCAACCAACCGCACCACACCAATTGGTATGAAGAGTGATAGTTATGTAAGTGTAACTTTTGAAATAATAAAAAAAAAATCAAATATTAAACAAAAAAAGATATCAAATATGATGTCAGTATAATTTTTTTTTCCTAACATATTTATTAAGTAAGGATTCCTTTAATGCATGGTTATTGGCTTATTGCCTTATTGTACTAGACGACGAGCCTGACCGATCCATGTATGTGGGACAAAAAGACAAGAGATGAAGTTGAAAGGGAAACCGGTAGGAAGGATGTTAGATGCAGGTTGTTGGGGGCCAAGTGAGTGATTACTAGGTTTGTTTGTTTTCTCCTTCGGGTGTTTTATTGAAGACAAGCATAATTGTTCTTGGTTATTGTTTGTGAAGGGAGTTTGAAGACAAGCATTGAAGAAAAATTGTTTTCAGGAAAAAAAAAAAAAAAACAGATACAATAACTTACTAGCTTTGTTTTATTATACATCAATAGTAGAATCAAGATTTTACTAGAATACAAAAGAATAAGAGAGGAACTTCCATTTTTCAAGGGAAAAAAAAGATTTTACTAGATTATTTTAGGATTTAATTTTGATACATTATCAATATATAATTTTTTTTTCACAATCATATAATTATATACTACCACATCCCTAAAAATAAAATATCCAATTATCAAAATAACTATATCAAAAATAAAAAAATACGGTAATATATTATAAGTTGACGATATAAAAAACTTTGTACTAACAATGTATTAAAATAAAATTCATTATTTATCATTATTTTTTATACTTGATCGACAAACTTATTTGATAGTGTTATTTTATGATTACCTAAAACAAAAAGGAATAAAAAATTAAAGCAAAAATTTTTTTTTTTTTAGCTGTAACAATATCAATGAAATAATTACCCGGTGAATTGTTT
Organism: Echinosophora koreensis; assembly: GCA_035048595.1. NCBI lineage: Eukaryota > Viridiplantae > Streptophyta > Magnoliopsida > Fabales > Fabaceae > Echinosophora > Echinosophora koreensis. The sequence goes on from JAPCYP010000274.1 coordinate 65,310, forward strand.
GTGGTTTAAATAAGTTTTTAGTCCCTGCAAAGTTCATCATTTTTGTTTTAGTCCCTGTAAAAAATTTCTTAGAATTTCATCCCTGTAATTTCAAAAAATTTGTAAATAATCCTTACGTTACCCTGAGTACTAGAAATCATATCAGATGAAAAATTGCCAATTTTAACCCTGTCACCTTAATGTATGACATTTTTTTACATTTTCTAGCCAAATTTTGGTGCAAGTCCGACAGGAACATGAAATTACATTAATGCATCTGAGTACTAGAAATCATAGAAAACGAAGGAATTAAGCAATTTTAACCATGTGGTCTATAATATATGATTTTATTTCTATTTTCTGACCAAATTTCATAACAACTCGGTCAGTAAAATAAAATTACTTCATATCTCCAAATACTAGATAACGGAAAAAAGATGACAATATGGACTATTTACAAAATTTCTGAGATTACAGCAATGAAATCCTAAGAATTTTTTTTATGGGGACCAAATCCAAAATTGGCGAACTTTACAAAGACCAAAAACTTATTTAAACCTTATTTATCTTATTTTGTTGAAAATATAAATCATTCAAAGGAATGTTCTAGAAAAAGAAAAATAAGTTAGACCACACACTCCTATTCAACCTATCCTTCACCCCATGCCACTTACTAATCAGTTGTCGTATTTTTATTTTATTTTGGAAACATAAATAGTTAAGAATTACTTCTTTCCTTAATCCCAAAACTCTAAATATTAGCAGTTGCTAGGTGAAGACCATATTAGCACTAAAGCAAACAAGAAAAGGCCTTTCTCAGATATTCATTCAATGACATTCACAAAGGGCGAGTACGAAGTGTATGTAAGCATCTATGTGCCGTTAGCGTTGACATCTCAATATCAAAAAAGCTACCCACCCCTGAAGGCAACACAAAATAAAAATAAAATAGAAAACAAAAAGGAAAGGCAGCTAACAAGAGAGTGCATTTACATTTAGGAGCCCAAAATACTTCAAACCAACCACTCTCGGATAGTTAACCTGCCTCAATATGACGCTCCGCGTACACTTCAATGATTGTATTTCTTGCATTTCTTGGAGCGCAAGTCATCCACACTCATGGTGTAACGTTGTGTATGGTGCCATTTTTATCAAAGTGGATGGTAAGGCACATAGCCTAATAAACCCGTAAGGTTAGTCACAACATCGTTGCATCTCGTCAAAAGGCTTATCATCTGCTGTGATATATCAACTGTGGATGTAGTAGCTGTTGTAGTGGGTTTATAAAATTGGGAGTGTTTCGGTGCCATTGCCAATTGAGAATTATGCAAATTATGTTGTGGGGTTTTAGTACCATGGGGTATAGGAAACGGTGGTTGAGAAGTGATCTTTTGAGCATTCTTACTATTAAAATCCATTGCAACAGGAGGTGCACCACCATCAGCAAAACTAGCATGTTGAAGATGTTTCTATTACCCACCATTAATTGTTGTTCTCCCTTACTAGTTTCTTCCCCACCTAACATGAATTTTACACGTGGGTTACCTCTACTATTACTACTACTACCTCCATTACCAATTGCCTGGCCTGACTCATCACCATTAGATTTCTTGAGGCAAGATTTGAGCTGGATCATTTGCTGAGGAAGAGATTGCTGTGATGGTACTGATGGCTGGCGAGGAACCGCTGCAGGATCCTTGACCCGAGGTGTTTCGTTGGCACTATCATCTCCCCTAGCCCTGCCAGCTTCGGAGACTCAGGTGCAGAATCCCCAGATTCCCTACAGGAAGCACCTCACACCCACATTGCCAAATAAGGTTGGGTTTGCTACAGAATATCTCTATGCACCGTGTGCATCAGCCTTATGCAAGAAAACAACACGGCACGTGGATGTCTGCCAAAAACACACGGAAAACCTGATTGATCCATTGGGCCAAAGCGAGCAAACCTTGCCTTCAGCTCTGCTACAGATGGAAAGTGATGTTTTGGGGAGGAAACTTGATCACCAGCATGGTGGGATCAACTGCCTTAGCTAGACGCTCACTTTCCTAGCCGAACCTGGTTTCACTAACTTGGTGGAGCCTGGGACATGGATTCTTTTCCCCTCTCCTACCCGGGTCTTCAAAAGTCTTCTGACTTGCTGCTGCCTTCTCTGCAGCTAGTGCCTTTAAATCCTGATTTTTTTCATCCTTTGGCAGCAATTTCTTCTTGACGATCAGAGGTGGGCCTTTCCGCCCAGATTTTGTAGGATCATCAGGCCGTACAATGTGTTTTGCAGGTTTTACAACTGGCAAAGCTCTGACATGATCATCAGAACTGTCAGATGCCCTGACACTCAAAGGAGACTTGGAAACACGAACTTCAGGAGCCTCATTCTCTGTTGGTGGCAACAAAGACAAGCTTTTTTGGTAAACAAGAGATCTGAACCGCAAAAGAACTGCCGAACAACTGCAGGCGTCTTCCTTTCAACACCATGAAAAGGATCCAAAGCAAGAGCTTGTAAATCACCCAAAAGTTCCGGCAATTCAAAATTAACATCTCCCGTGGCATCCATGGGTGGCAAATTACGGGCACTAACATCTCCCTGCACTTGTTCTGCTCGAAAATCCTCTCTAGGAGCCATACCAGCTGACACAGGTTTTCCTGAAAGGTGAACAGGTTTTTCAGAAGTAGAATGCTTCTCCAGATGGCCTGAGATAGGTTGTAAATTTAAATCTTTTTTTCTCTTCTTCTTTCTCTCCCCAGTAGCAGAAGTCTTAGAGGTCAAGTCACCTGCAGGTCGCTTATGACCTTTAATCTTCTTCTCTGCACTAAATTCATGATACTTTGCTTCACACGGTGAGCTATGTAAATTATTTTGACACTTAACTTGATGCATGTCATTTCCTCCATTAGCAATAGTCAAAAGCCCCTGCTCTGTCGCTTTAAATCTGGCCCGCCAGTTTTCCATTCCCATCATGTTTTTAATGTCAACATAAATTTTGCTCTCGAGATGGGGCGGCTGAGATGTCTCATCAAATGGGCTTGGCAATGATGACTCCCCAGACAAATCAGACCTACCCAAGCTTTTACTTGAAACATTCATCATGTTCCAAGCTACGGATCATTTCTTCAGAAGATTCCTTCCCTTGTCAAGACGAGGCTTTGCATCTGAGGGAATGGCTTGGATGCAAGCCACTGCATCTGGTTGAGCCCGACCCATTAAAGCTTCTTTGGCATCTGAAGTTGAAGCTGCACCATCGTGGCTCATAAACCCTGTATCTTCATGCTTCTCGAAATTATGAGGCACTGCAGGCACTGCTGGAGCCCTCTTCTGAAATACATAACGCCCAGTTGCATCAGGCGTTTCCTCCATGTATGCTAACTGGAAAGAGTTACTTGGATCTTCTCGCCGCTTAAAAAGATACCTGTCTTTTTTCATATTGTCCTTAACTTTAACAGATTTGGTAGTGTTCTTCCTACCACCCAAAGTTTCAGCTATCACCAGTGGACCACTCAAAGGAGCTGGGAACAAAAAATAGAAACATTAAATTAACATCATTATATAAATGAGGGGATAAATCACAATTTACAAGAGCTCAGACATTTAAACTAATAAGATGCAAACAGCTCAGGTACACTAATGTCATATACAAAGCTTTCACCTTTCATGTAAACTTTTGCAAAGATGCAAAGAAAGTTAATTACATTGACAGGACACTGTGAACTCAAAATATATGCATCCAATAACAACCACCAAGACTAACCCACTGAGAGGGGTTGGCTACATGGATCTATTGACGCCATAGGCTCTATAAAAAACCAACTTTTCAATAAAACCTTTTAGAATAAGGTCTTGTATATTGGTTTCTCCAAAAGTTCTCCTTCTGCCTTCCTCTACCCCTTTTAATCAAACTATCTACCATTTGATCCATTTTCCCACTAAAGACTCGGGTCTTCTTCTCACATGACCATACTAGCATTGCCTTAGGAGAGTTTCTAGTCATCTTCTCATCAATAAGAGCTAATCCAACTTTCTTCTAAATACAATCATTCTAAACTTATCTTTGTCCTGTATGTTCACTAATCCACCTCAATTTTCTTCCCAACCTTCTCTTATGATGATGCCTATCAAGAACCATAAATGATCATATGTTTTAGTCAGATTGTAAGCTTATACAAGTAATTAGTTTTAAATGAAATTATGCATAAGAAATGTTGATATACTCATATAACAATGACTCACTTGTTCGTCATATTAAAATGTTGACCTCCAATCCCCACAATATCAACCAGACAAAACAAAAACACACTTTACAGAATCAAAGAATGGCTAAACTCATATCTTCACTTCAGAATCAGCTTAAATATCTAAGGACATGTTTAATGTCCCAAGACTTGTATATTCTTGATTACTCCACTGCTATAGCCCACAGCCATAGATCTACAAAGATTTAGTCATCCATTTCATTGTCAACAGTGACACAAACAACCCCATAAATGCAGGTACTGAAATACAATATGGCCCCACGGTCCTGTGGGAGGATATAGGTCTCCACATACAAATAATCACGAAAAGAAGCATTGTATTTATTTGGTGTCATATATTTTCCTTTCCTACCATAATGCACCCAATCACTGGAATAACCATATAACCATATTAATTAAAAATATCAATACATGCTATTGTCCAATTAAACCTTCACCTATGCAACCTTTTTCCTAAAATACAAATTAATCCTAAACTTCTAGGAGGAAGTTGAGGAAGAGTATATACCTCTAGAAGGCTGCCTCGCAGACTGTTCCAGTGTGTTATCCTGAGGTTGAGAAGGGCGCGATGGCTGCAAACCGAATGCCTGGGCATAAGTCTCATCAAATTGCTCAAACACCGCCTTTCGATAAGCAAAAGCCGTGGCCTTATTCTTAATGAAGTCAATGCTTCCATGCTCGGCTTCGTGTGGAGCCAGGGCAACTTCTTTGCAAAGGCAAGAGCCTCACTAGGCCGAAAACTATTTCTTGCCTTTCTAATCTGACTAGTAGAATAAAACCCTCCAGGCTCATAATCCGGCACATCCACAGACAAGTACCCTTAACATTCGTGGGGCGGAAATTATCAAGGTTCCTACATCTACAAGCCAATCCAAGGCCACGCCTCCGACTCGCTTCATCGACCGCTTCTTCCACAGCCTTCCAAGAAAGTTCTTGAAGTTGTCTGCCGTGATTTCTCAGCGAAATTCGGATCAAATGGGATAAGCTCATCCGGTTCAAACCATCCATAACTACTATCACCAAAGAATGCCACCAATATATTGCCTGCCCTCTTCGTTCTACGCACCGAAGGGGATGCAAATGCTTCATTGTATATATGTCCAGGCCACCATGGATGTGATTTCACCTTTCCCCAAACCATATCACCAATTTCAAAACCATACCCTATATCCCTGGACGCTCCAATTCTCACTTCGCCATTATTCTCAGCAGCTACGTAATCATCGAGTTCAGATAACAGAGATTTGCTATCAGAACCATACATTTTCTCAATTCTTCTATCGTTTGGACCATCAAACCGATCAACGGTTGATGTGTTTTACCTGCAAGTTCATCATTGCCTTCGGAAGAAACCCTAACCCTAAAATCTTCCTTTACTAAGTCTTCAATTTTCCCGTTTCGGGAAACCCTAGGTTGGAGTTCACTCACCGGAGCTCCAGAACCGTGGCGAAACGGATAATCGGTAACTTTATCGGCGAGTTTGGGGTTCGAACTTGCATCGATGGTTTTGGAATGTTGTGAGTGGGAATGGGAATCGTGGCTCATCACTGAAGGAAATGGGAGATGGGGAAACGCTACGAAAAAACAGAGAGAGAGAGAGAGAGTTTTAGGGGTTCCGCTTCCAACTCAGAAAGCGTGACATTTCTACGACGTCGTAAGAGAAGGTGTGAGCTTCTTTTTTATCGAAATAAAACCCTACACACAGTGTGTGAGGAAGAGAGGGAGAGAGAGAAGAGATGCGTTTGGACTGCAACAAACGCCGGGATCGTGATTGCATTTGCGTTTATTTGTTCTTGTTTTCTTTTTCTTTTTCTTTTTGATATTACAATTAATTTTGGAGGTGTTTGAATTATTTAGAAATTTTTAAATAGGGCCTTAGATAAATTGTAATTGAGTTTATAAACTTGTAAATAATTCATAATTTGGTCTCACGTTATAAATAATTTGTAATTAATCTTTATAGTAAGATTTTGATTCATGAAATGTGTTGATGAAACTATCTCAGATACCCAATTATAAATTATTTATAAATTTACGGACTCAATTATAAATTTTTAAAGTTTATAGACCTATTTAAAATTTTTTAAATAGTCCAAGAACTTATAGAGTTATTAAACCTTATTATTAGTTTGGTAAGTTTTGGGAAGTGACATTGCAACCCCTGATTCAATTTGAGTTGGATGAATTCATATAAGGGGACAAAACTTTTTTTGACACCTTGTTTAAGGGGAATTAAACTCCGACCTATTGAACCAACCTCCCTAATATATTACAATTATTTTTATTATCACTTGCAAAAAAAAAAAATGTCGGCCTATTTGTCGTGCATTTTTTTATTTTTTTCGTTATAGGCATTTTAAGACATATAAGACAATCTCCAACGGATGGTTCTTAAGGGTTCTTATTTTTAAGAATATGTTCTTATTTTTTTCACACTATTGGAGTGCTCTACTGTGACAGCCTAGTTGGAGAACCGTTCTTCTACAAGAACTGGTTCTTAACAATAAAATATGAATTAATATTTTAATTTGAAATAAAAATAAATAGTATATATATAATAAATAGGGACACATGTAGGACCCATTTGAAGAACCCAAATTGGGTTCTTCCATTGGAGTGAAAGAAAGTTGTGTTCTTATATCCCAAGTAGTATCTTTGGGCTCACCATATGATAGATAAGAACCACAATTGAGTTCTTTCACTGTGGGTGCTCTAAGAGGATGAGACACATTTGAGGTAGTAAGTAAAAATAACTTCTAACTTCTTATAAATTCCTAAAATAACTTCTCGTGGGTGTGCAAGTTATCTGCAAATTTGTCCTTGTAAAAATATGTGAAAAAATATTAAAAGCAAATGGCAAATATGAAAAGAAAAAAAATACTAAAACGTTTAGAGACAAAACTCACTTTGATGATCTCTATGTCTCCAAAAGGATTGATCTCTGACTTTTGGTTGAAGGATACCCTTGGTGCACACGAAAAAAATACTAAATGGTCTCATCACCTTATATATTAGGGATAGATGTAAATTTGGGTACGGTGCTATATATACAATTGATATTGTTTTAGACACAAAAAGATATTTATTTTCATTAAATATGTATATCTTTTGAGATAATTTACAATAATTATGTGATATTTTTAGTGAGAAAGTAGAAATATGAGATAAGGAACTGTTTCTAAATTTTTCATTCGAAAATCATAATTAGGGACACGATATCTCATTCTATACAAAATTTGATCAAAACACCGGAGAAATTACATAACAGTATATTTCATCACGAGTTTATAGTATCTTTCTACCAAATCTTCCTACTATTTTTTTTAAATATTAAGTAAAAAAAAATATAATACATCTAATATCTTAAAAATATAAAAAACATTCAATATATATCTTTCATGAAGCAAACAGATGCGCTAATTGCTTGGCTACAATTGGTCACTCTGAACCCTTTTTCATGTGCTGTTTTACTTTCTGCTTGTAGAGGATGTCAGAGGAGTTTCTTTCTTACTTTGTTAGTTAATTTTACTTCCTTTGTATAAAATAAAAAAATAAAAAATCCAATATTCTCTTTATTCATGACAAGATTAGTTGAAGGCTTGAATAGGAGATTACAAGATTATTCTATTATCTAAACTCCACCTTCACTACAAATTCCTTTTTTTTATTGAACAATTCTTGCTAGAACATCGAAATTAGGTGTAGTGAATGAATTATAAGATAAATTGATAAAGTTAAATAAATTATCTATTAATTAACTACAGTAGTTATCTAATACTGTAATGGACCTAGTGTAATTGATTTGGAGAAATGATATTTACACACCCAAAATTGACACCCAAAGTTGACACATTAGTTAATCGGTATAAATATTTGGTTAATTCAATTCATTATATGGTTAATCACGTGTAAATATTTGGTTAATTCATGATGACTCATTAATCATATAAAGAACTAAATTAACCAGATATTTACATGTGATTAACCAAATATTTACATGGTTATGAAAATAAGCTTCATATAATCCATTAACTATATAATGAACTGAATTAACCAAAAATTTACACATGATTAACCAAGGTGTCTACCTGGGTGTCAAACCCAGGTGTGCAAATATCATAACCGATTTGTATTACTTCAGTTCTTTAGGCGACGTTCTGTGTTTGGACAAAACAGGATTTTCTATAGTTACATACCTTTCAGTGAAACCAAAATATTGGATCTTTTAATGTTATACTATGTTTTATTATTTATGGAATATGCCAAACAATAAAGGATCTAATTGATATACATTGACAATATAATTTTTTTTTACATTGTCAATTAATCAGAAATTGATATATCATTACAAATGTTTGATTTTTATCCTAACCACAGTAAAAGTCTCAGTATAAAATCTTTACAATAACAGTGCATACAAATTAAACTCAAAAATAAAACCCATATACTATGTTTTGTTTTGTTCTGACACATTTACCAAACTACCTTATTTTCATCACATAAAAAAATAGATTGAATGTTTTCTTGTGAAATTATTAATTTATTTTTGATAAAAATTATCTTGATAAGTTTAACCAATTTGAACCATATCATTCCATCCATTCAATCGCCAAAATATAAGTCATGTAATTACTTTACTAGCAATCAATAATTCAAAGAATAATCTTTAAAAAATTAACATCAAATTAAAGAATAGTACAACACTAAACAATAACTTTTTTATAAATTTAATTGGTATACACCACCAATATAAAAAATTTGTATAATATCAACTAATCATAAATTATCATATAAATTCTTATCCTAACTACCTTAAAAGTCATTCATACCATAATTTATAATTGATTGTCAGTATAATACATACCAATTAAACTCTTTTTTTATTCATACCAGGCAAAAATAGGTTATTTTTTATTCTTTTATTGGTCACTACGAAATAGCTTTCTCTTAACAGGAAGCATCATGGTTGAATAAAAATTCTAATAATGCAATAGTTCTCACAAAAGAAAAGAATTTCTATACTCTCATTCAATAATGAATTCACTTTGAATACAATCATAAGCAAAAATGGCGGCAAAAATAGCATGACTATACCATACTATCATCCTTCTAAATAAAGTATAAAAAAATCTTCCTTTGGCCAAACAGAAGCTAAATCTTATTTACATCACTAAAAAAAGAACTGAAATAATACACAAGTATTGGAAACAAAATTAGCTCAATGAAACTAAATGAAGCATTGCTATTTAGATAAGCAAATGGTAAAGGATCATTCATCATCTTCATTCTGGCTAGGAGAACCAGCAAGCCAACCCCACACACCTGAACCCTGCCTGTGTTTTGCATTTAAGGCAGCTTGCTCTGATGCAGCCTTTTGCCGCTGGAGGAGTTCAAGCTCCTTCTGTAATGTCCCAAATGTTTGGAGCTTCTGGCCTAATTCAGCAACCTCCACCTGAGATATCAAATATTCTCTTAGGTTAAAAATATAAAAATTTCAAGTACATTTATCCATAAAGGGCGACAAGGGCCATAATTTTGAAGCAACCCCAAACAGACAAGGGCCTATTTTCATTTTGTTTTCAGTATTTCTTGTATAAATCTTTGGAAATAAGAAACACAATAAAAACAAAGTGACAATTTTGTAATTATTTATGAAAACAGGAAACTGAAAACAAAGCAACAAACCCTTAAATCACAACAAAGTTTTGTCTACAAGGATTTCAATGAGGTTCGCCATGTCATTGCAATACCAGCGTTAAGAGTAACATATCATTTGTGTTATTAGAAGTTATAAAATAAAGCACTTGAAACCCAGTTTTGCAAAGAATGAAAAGTTTTGACATTCAAATTCTAATCACATGGATGAATTGTTAATTAGCTCAGAGATCAGATGAATGATGCACCATGTTTTACCCAATAATGTTTCTATAATCATCTACACCAGATTCAACTCAAAAACAATATCTTAAAGACCCAGAGGGAGAGACTCTCAGAAGCATCAATACATACCTCAAGTTTGAAACACCTTGACTGCTCAGCAGCAAGCTGACCTCGTACTGATTGGAGCTCCTATAGTATCAGTGCAACAAATGTGAGGACCTTTGATAGCATTAAGTACAATGAGGTAGTTCAGACCTCAACAGTACATAATACAGAATATTCAAGTTTTGTTTATAGAACCTCATTCTGACTGAGCCTCAAGTCTCAACCCAAATAATCCATGAGACCGAGAGACTAAACAAAGTGGTTTCCTTAACAGATAAATAGAGGGAGTGTTGCCATGTAATTCAAAACTCCAGAACTAAATAGAGCAATATGATAGTTTTATTGTCATGAATTCTATCTTTCTTTTTTTTTGTTATTAATTATTACATATTTTAATATCCCCCCTCTAATGCTAGATTCCTGGATCCATCCCTGATTAATTCCATGATAGAAAAAGAAAGTTCAACTATTAATGTGTTACCTTGTAAAGGTCAGAGTTACGAGACTCAGCTTCTGCCAGCTCTTGCTTTAGTTGAAGAGTATGCAGCTTCTCCTTGCCGAGTGATGATTCCAACTCTTCTTTCTCAGCCTTCAGGACTGATATAAGATCTCCTTTGGATTTCCTCTGTATGAAAAAAATATGTAAGCAGTGACAGACAGGAATTAAAAATGAAATGACACCAATGCAGAGTATGATTTTTGTGCCTGCGATTTAAATGATCCAGGAAGAATCTGCAAAATTTTGAGAAGTGAAATAGGATATATATATATATATATATATAACAGCATGTATTAATGGATTGGTGTAGTTTGGAGTTGTTTGGGAGCTCCCAAATGATTTTCATTATTATTATTCCATATTCGTCAGAGATGTCAGGTTAGTCAATGATAGTCAAAGTGACGGAGGAACTAATGAGTTAATGATTTAGCAAGCTTGGGTCAGGGTATTAGGACAAATTTAAGATTAACAAATTACATGGATTGGGTAGGGTTGAAGGTCTATTGCACGTAAGTTATGGTTAGTCTTGATTCCAAGCACTAGGATGATGATAAATGTCTATTGCATGTAAGTTTTGGTAGGTCTTGATTCCAAGCACTAGGATGATGATAAATGTCCATAAAGCAGGATGCTTGTGCTCCGAAAAGGTACTGAAAGGTACATCTAGTCGTTTGATGGCAGATTTGAGCAATAAACCAGCAGATATTGAGAAAGAAAAGCCTTTAATAGAGTGTAGACTCTCTAGTCTCTACGAGGGTATAAATTAAAGTAATCATAAACTGAAATGGAACATGCCAATTGCCAAGCCTTTAGATCTAGGCTTGACTGCTTAAGCCTATGGGATGCAACCAAGAAGATATCTTGTTAAATTAAATAGGATCCATGAACTGATAAATTTTCTAAAATAAAGCAATATGTGTGCTTAGCAATAATACATACCGATGCATCAACATTGTCCACAACAATTTCCCTAATTTTCCCTTCATGGCCTGCTTCAAATTCGGACTCCACATTTCGGGTAGCATTTGTGGCATTTTGGACAGCAGAAAAACTGTCTGGTATGGAATTTTCAATTATTTTGGATTGTAAAGTTGATTTGTGGCTTGGCTTAAGAACATAGACCTGAACGCAGCAAACAACATCAGATGAGGAAGAAAGATAAAACACAGGAAAAAGAGACTAGAAAGGGCAAAAATTTAGAAAATAACTTTACATCATTGTTGTAACGGCCATTGTATCCTCCAAAAGATACAAGTACGTCTTCACCATCAAAGGAGCTTACAACCAAACTCAACCCCTGCAGTGGGAAACGTTCTAATCATTTTGCAGATGGAACTAGACCAATAGTTGAAAGGTCTGGGTATCTTCAGCATGAAGTTAACAAGGGTTTTGGTACTCCAGTTAGATTTCATAGCACATGCAACCATGTTAAAATTACATAGAAAAAGTACCTCACTAGCAACAGGAATCCGCCCTTGAACGGAAGTTACCACTGACCAAGCCAGTGTGGACATATTCAGCACAACTGTCTCTGAGACCCCTGCACATGGAATATAACTCGTAAAAGAGATATATAGCAACATCAAGACAGCATCAGAAATGTCCTAAAATCCAAAATAATCGGTAAATTTACAACCCAAATAACAGAGACATAATAGATATACAATAACTACACCAGAATTTATTAACCTTCACAGTGATCCCAATAAAACAGTAATTCGTTTCCCTGTTAACTTGCTTTCACAATAAAATACTATGCATAAAATTCCCCATAAATAAGCACTTCTACCATTGTACACTGTATCAATTCATGATAGATAAGGCTTTTGTATCCTTGACTGCCTTTTTTAGGGCCATGAATTTACACCAATTAATGTAACTCCAAAATCTGTTATAAGGATGAATGCAGCAAAAAAAAAAAAAAAAAGACAATTATCCTCCTTCATCTATGCAGGAAATGTCCAAAACCAGAGTTAAACCAAAGAACATGGGGAGAGACAAGGCAACCTAAAGCAAATCATTTCATAGAATACGTGTTTGTTTGGCTTGTTCTCTCTCTCTCACACACACACACACACACACCAACAATGCATTTTGGGTGTAATTGACTGATTTGTTCTTAATAAAAATATATTTATGCAAAACACAATGTATTGTATATTATTTTAGCAATTTCACACTCCAAATTACTTGATCTAAACCAAACAGAACTCAATCTTTCACCACAAATATAATTTCTTTAGTTTGACCCACAGCATATACACGAATGCTCGAAGAGTTCAGACACTATTTGTTCAAAATATCAATAAATATTTTGTTCAGTAAAAATTCATTCCTCAAAAATGAAAGTTTGAATGTAAGTAACAAGGTGTCAAAAAGCATACCACTCTTATTGTCACCACCACCAACAATGAACCAGTTCTCCCCTGCTGTTACACCAGCATGTCCAGCGCGTGGGGTTGGTATTTCACCCTGTTGTGTGGGTCGAGACCATTCCATCTGCAGAGTTCACACAATTGATTAGATTGAGATGATTTCCAGTCCACAGCCTAATAGAAAAAGTAATGGACTTACGTTTTGTAAATCAAGAACATGTAAATCATTGTAGCAAGTTGCATGTGAACCCCCACCAAAGATAAGTAAGTATCGCTCCACATGTACAGCAGCAGTATGATCAGACCTTGGAGAAGGAGGCGCCCCACTGCAAGTTAAGAGTTAGTTAGCACAAACCTTGACATATTTCATTGTCTTCTTTTCCCTCTTTATATTGGAAAGGGAAAACCAATTATTGCATATTCATTACTGATGAGAATATTACAAACATAAAACACAATGTATCAAAATCAGTATGTAGCATAAACAAAGATGACTTCTAAACAACATCTAACTTCAATTTGTTTTAATTATAACAAATTTTCTCTTTTTACAACATAAAACCATTAACATTACCCCGCCATAATAAAGAAAACATACCCCCTCCACAAAAGGTAAAATAAGAAACCAAGGAGATAAATAGGTTGCTGCAGAAAATTTCTTACACAGCATCGATTTCATCCCATGTCAAGGTTTCCAAGTCAAGAATATGCAGATCATTCAAGAGGAGTTCTCTTTGCATCTTGTCCACCAAAACTACTAAGCTTGACCCAACAAGGTTCACTGATTGGCCTCCACGTGATACCTAGAAATAATACATGATAAAAGGGAACTTCAAATGCATTATTGTATTTTTTATCAAAGAGTGAACGGGCATTATGAAATGCATTATTGCATTTTTTATCAAAGAGTGAATGGGCATTATGTTGTATGTTTAAAAACCAGAAAATCCATGCATCTCTCATTAAAGAAATGCAAATGTTACATGTCACATACTCCTAAGAGATTTTTGGGTTAATGAACAAAAAAAAAATTAACAGATACACACCGGGGCTTTCCCAAAAGTCTTCAGAGTTGACCAAGTTGCTGTTTGCAAATCAAATGCTTTCACTGTCATAATATTTAATTTTAATACGGATAGTTAGTTGCAATCACAATAGAAAAGATAACAACAACAATAAAAATATACAGAAGTGAGTAGGACAAGAGTTACAAAACAAAGGAAGAAAACACCAGGACATAGATCGGATCAATAAACTGAGGAAAATGTTACAAGTTTTTAATGTTCAATCAAAAGAAATATTTGAAATTAAAAAAAAAACAATAATTACTTAGTGTAGCCTAAATGTTTCACTTAAATATTATGTACACAAATTTTATCACTCCTAACAACCTTGATTTCTTTTTTCCTTTAAAATGAATAAAGTAACAGTACCATGCTTTCTAATTTACTGAGATGAAGAGAAATCATAAAATTTGTAAAAGATTCTCTTGTGATGATTTATCTAACTGACACTTCTGAATGTTTCCCATTTCTTCAAGTTTTAACTAATGCAAAATTATGATGTCAATCCCTAAGAGCGATAATAAATAATAAGTTAATAATTTTATTACACTACCTTGGATGCTTTCGGAAGGATCCTTTGTATGTCCAGCAATAGACAGCAGCTTTTTCCCCCATGGAATCTGCAGTTAAAAAAATTCCATCACCAAATCCACAGTATTCCAGAATTAGCACTAGCAGTTAACAATAAACAGATTGAATGCAGCAGTAGGTTAGGTAGAATTTTATGGTTAATACAAACCAAAGAATGACCAGCACAAGGGGTTAAAGTTACTGGGGACTCAGCTCCCAGTCTTAGCCTCAATCTTCGACCAAGTCCAACTTCTAAAATCTAGAACCTGTATTTGTTTCCATTTGGTTCAAAGTATACAGCATACAACTTAGTCACTTGACAGGAGAATGCAACAGATATACAATTAAAGAAAATGCACAGCTTCATGCAACCGATATATCGAGCGTATGCTTACATGAAGATCATTAAGGTAACGACCATTGTGGTTTCCACCATATATGTACAATTTATCTTGCACAAACTGCAGCTCCATGCTGAAGGTATAAACACAATTGGCTTAGGGGGCAATAACATAAAGAAAGAAAGAAAATAAACTAATAAAGCGGGGGGGAAATACTAGTGAAGATGAATGGGTTTAATAGTTTTTATATTTTGCAAAACCAAATACCTCATATCGTGGTTTTGGACGCTGACCAGATACTGGAGGAGCAATCCATTGATCATAAACTCCGACTGTACCAAAGCCTTCCACAACAACATCTTTGTCCTGTGTTCCAATTTGACTTCCATTTTCATTGGAAATAGTCTTTATCTCTGGATAAGAGTTCCCATTCTCGATTACTCGTTCAACTTTGGAATTGTTCTGTCAAACCGGCAAGACAAAATTGGAAAGCAGGAAAAAGAACAAGAAAAATTACAATGTTGACAGTGAAGGCGAAGGATGAGAAGAATATAGATTATAGAGGATTATGTTTTTAATGGCAATTCTCTTGATATAACTTCAAGTTGATTTGTCTTTTACATTAATCTAATTCTAAAGATCAAATCCTAAATGCCAATATCATGAAATATGACTTGCAACAAAATCATTAAACTATTTGAGTTGCATAAGAATTGCATGCATGCCAAGCAGTTAAAGGTAGTAAGAACACGACGTGAAAAAAAATATATATAGGGCCGCCTCAAGTGAGAGGAATGCATTATTGTAAGAGTGAGAGGAGCAAATCTAGACATTAAACCATACATGGATGGTCAGGATTATAAATTAGTAGGTGGTTCATGTGATCACTTAAAAAAGTCACATGACTTTATGTTCTAATCTTGATCATTCATGTATGATCCAAAGGCCAGATTTACTACTCTCATCTCTCATAATAACACACTCCTTTCACTTGAGTTGCTCCTATATAAATATATATATATATATATATATATAGATATATCTTAAATTTTATTTGCCAAAGAACAGATTTCTCACTCATTACAGATCATATTCTGATTACTCGGTAGTGCTTACTTAAGTTAATCTGAATACAATAGATGGATACAACGAGTAAAGCGTATTGCAAGCCAACACCATACGTAGAGATGAAACTTATTTATAACATTTCAGTAGTACATATAGCTTAATAATACTCACATTCATTTGCACATCTATCACAGGCTCTGCAACAGAGTTAGATGCTCTTGAATACCAACCAGGATCTTCTTCCTACACAATGAAAGAAAAAAGAACAAAAGTAATCAGCTGACATTCTGCATTATACAAGGAAGAGCACTTAACTAAAATTATTTGCATGACCTCCAATATTTTCACAAAAAGACGCATGGCTTCTGTGGAAGACATGTTTCCAAGCTGGTTCCAACTGCATCAATAATGACTACTTTAAACAATATTCTCAACAAAATGAGAGCAGGAATGCAATGCAGCATTCACAACAAATATTTGGTAAACTAACCATTAACATAAATGCATAAATATAGAATGAGGTGTGATGGAGAGTGTATATATATAGCATAGAGAAAGTTAAAGGCGGCATCATGAATGTTCAAAGCAAACAAACCTGGCCCATTTGCTATGCTCCACAATTTTCCATGTGCTTGGTTCTGGGATGTTACAAGGTCCTATAGTAGCCTGACATAACAACTTAAGCATTAATTTGTTTTTTTGATAGGCAAATGTTAGTTGTTAGTTTGTTACGTTAGTAGGGGTGGGATTCGAACCTTATACCTTATAACTCCCAACACCTTTGTTCCACACCCCAAACCACCTAACCACCTTATAACTCCCACAAATTAAGCATTAACTGACCAATAAATTTTACAATGAATTAGACAGTCAGCAACCGACAAAAACTTTGTCGAATCTTAATAACACGGATCATCTAATCTAATGGCAAGTAACTCTACATCAATGTAATTCACAACACAGCTGATAAATCATAACAACCAAATTGGTTGATTCCACATGAGGAAGGAAGTGTTGATCCAACCACATCCACTCATCTATTATTAAGTATTAAGCATATAAGCATTTGAGTCATGGAAAATCAAAATTCATTTCTACTTGCATTGAATAAACCAGATCTAACAGAATTGATAATTAGAATGGGATGAAGAAGGTAGGTAAAGTAGCGTACCTGGTGATATAAAGTGTAGAGAAGAAGAGCGGTGGAGTTGGGGAACTTGGAGGTGAGGGATTTGGTGGGAGAGGTGGATCCATCAAACCCACATACGACGCCGCAGCGTAAAACCGTTCTGGATATTGCAATCCTGAACTTGCTCTTGCCATCATCGCCATCTCTGAGTGTTTCTTCAATGTTGAGATCAGAATCAGATCCACCAATTCAATTCAATTTCAATTCAAACTGTTACGCGGACAACACATAGATAGGATGGGAGGAACTGAACTATGTCTATGTTGTCTGTCTGCGTCTTAACATTTTACAAACAACAATTACATGATAAACGGATTAACAAAATAATTAAGGTTGTTGAGTGAGGAGAAGGGTGGACAAGTGTTCTGCGTTTTAGCGTTTTTACTTCTCGCAGATCCACTATATTGCCCCCAAGGTTTTGATAATTACACATTTGTCTTTTGCACAGGTGGTTGTTGTTGTTTTTTTTCTTTTTTCTTTTTTTGGGACATCAATTAAAGGAAAACATGTTATATACTCTCGAGTAAGCTCACTTGATTAATTTGTGTGTGAAATAAATTATAAGTGTGTGGGTTCAAACTCTCATAATGCACTTCATCCCTTTCTCATTCTTTTCTCCCATCTTCTATCCTATGTAAGATGTAGTATGAGCTTCCTCTCAGGGGAAAAAAAAAACCAAAACATATTATATAACTATACTATTATAAGAGGATCTTCGGCCATGCAATTCTTATTGTATGGGCTCTATTATCCTATTTTTTTGATACATTATATTTCTTTACTTTATCTAGCTCACGCAACTCTCTTTCTCGATATACAATTCTTAAATTTTCATCAAATAGATCGTATAATAAGTTACCTTAGAATTTTATATTTCATTAACATTTACTTTTATTTCAGCTTAAAATATTAACTCATTTCTATAATTAAGTTTGAGATACTCATGCAATCGTTGCATACACATCGACATACTTTTTGTCTCTCCAATTATGCAACTCTTGTACAATAGTTGTACAAATTTCTATACAACTTCGATAACACTCATTGAAGATGATCTAAGCGTTTTAAACTTGCTTTTGGAAAGAGTTAATACCAACCTCTTCCCCCCTTCATTAATATGTTATGGATTTAATGGTAATATAAAAATATTATACTTGTATGACTTATATCTAAATTATTGAATGAAATTAACTTCCTGTATATTTGACAACATAATCGAAATGTATGGTCGAGCGACACTGGTAATTACATTTATTTCAATAATTGCATTACCAATGATATGGTCGTTAGTAAAGGTCACACATCATTATCGATAGTTAAGTCGTTATAATTATAAACAACTGTCTTGATCCAGATAGACACATTATCGAAAGTGAGGTCGTTGGTAAAGTATTGATAATTATTGACTGCTATCTGTAATTAAATTTATCAATAATAACTATGTCGGTTGGTAAATTTATAGGCTTGAATTTGCACAAATGATGCCAAATATATTGAAGGCTTTACCAATGGATTAGGCCATAGTAGATTTTTTTTTTTTTAAATTTTTCCTAATTTAATAAAATTGATAGCAATTCCATAAATTTTTTTTTAGGTCCTCGCTATAGGCCTACAATCTAACCAAATTTTTTGTGCTGGGGCAAGCCAAGTTGACTTAGGCTAATTGCTCTTGGGTCCAAAAAAACGATGGTTTGCCCAAAATAGGCCAATTAGTTGTGGGCCTAATGAGTTAGTTTATATTCCCCCCTACATTAGTGATATTTTGGGCCGTGTATTAGGGAAATGAAATTTAAAGATGCTGTTTGAACATATATCGAGACATTATATTTAAGTTTAACCACTGTACATGTCCTTAAATTATTTCAAAATTTTTAAATAGGTTTCTTATGATATAAAAATTTGCAATTTGATCTCTAAACTTGTAAATAATTTACAATTGGGCCCACGTTTGTAATCATACATCCTTGAACTTGTAAATAATTTATAATTAAGTTTTTGAGGTAGGGTTCCATCAACAATATAGCTTCACAATTAGTGTAAACATTTTTACGCAGTCAATCAATCACAAGTCATATCATGTGTGATTTTTATTGTAATATATGAAAAGTCAAATATTTTTAATGATGTGATAATTTACGATTGATTGATTGTGTAAAAAAAAAAAAAACTTTATGTTGACAACATATCAAAATTAAACTCATCCTCTATGTGACTTTTAATATTAATTATGATACGAGTTAAACATTTTTCATGATGTAGCAATTTATATACTTAACCAATGGGGGTGTTGGTCAAGTGGAAGCAACTTGCCCCCCATAAGAAGGAGGAGGACATGGGGAACTCGGGTTCAAATCCTTGTGGAGTCATCCACATTGAGAGACTGAACCAAGGGGTAAAACTCTGCTCAATCAGTCGAATAAGATATTCCGGTGGAGTCACTCGTTTCAAAGGACTAATTAGGATGGGTTCCGAAAGGGAAAAAACACATAATTTATATATTTACAATGTATACCAATCAAATTTCAATTGAGTTTAATTTTGATATATGATCGGTGATCACAAACAGTCATATACAGAACATCCTAGTTAAAAAGAGCCAAACTCGGCTGAGAATTCCACCCTCCAAAATTGAATAAACAATGCATATTAATTCTCCCCTCTCCAGCCCAGTTGGTCTTTTTACATGTCGCCTGTTGCTGAAAATGATTCCAAGCCTGAATTATTGGTTGACCAATTTCTCCAAACCTCATTTGTTGCAGCAGTTTCTGACTGTTGTGCTACACTATAGAAATTACCATTTGCACCACCACCACCAACTCCTATCCCTAGCAAGTCCAAAGTCATCACATCCTCATCACTTCTTTTAGTTCCACCAACAATATTACTATTGCTGCTGCTTCTACTGTTATGCTCTAAGATCTTCGATAAGGCCTTACTTTGATCCAATATAGCATTAAACATATCCACACCATTCATTGATCCATTCCCATTATTGAAATCATACTGAGGCAAAATGTCATGTTGACTATTGTACATATACTGGTCCATCATGACTCCATGTGGTGGTGCCATGCTAGTTGTGACAGAACTTTTCTCTGTCACTGTTGCACCCATTTGTGCAGCTTTTTGCAGCAATGCTGTGGCTGACATGTGAGGTGAGCCTGCATTGAACATGTGTAGTGAATTTGAGTTCAGTTGAAGAGAGGGATCAGAAGTGTTGGATGGGAATACTGTTTGAGCCATGTTGTTAAAGGGTTTTGCATTAGGCATTGATATGAGGGAATGAGGGAGTGATTGTGATGATAATGGATGCTTATTGTGATCAGGGTTGTTGAATTCGGACATGGTAATTTGTGATGGGTTGTGAATATTGGTGTTGATTGGTAGTGGTGCAACTGGGCTTGGGATTTGTTGGGGTTGCAAGTTTGAACTCAACTTTGACAATGGTCCTTCATTGAGTACTTTGTTATTCTCCTCAGATAGTGCATCACAGAAAGCTCTGTGGGTGATGAAGCTGTCTCTTCTGCAGACAAATAAATTCATGAAGCTTGCAGTGAAATATTTAGGTGCAGTGATATCAAAATAAATTGAAACATAAAAGCCAATTACAGGAGATGAAAGAGAAGAGTTAGATGAGAGATGGAGAACATAATAAGATGCACAACAAAAAGAAAAATCGCCAACGTATAAAAGCTTTATATATAAATATTGATCAATATAAGTTAATGTTTGGTGCATGGTGAAGGCTATCGTGCACCGTCCATCAAAATGATATATGAGTGCATCACCCAAGTAGTTAAATCTGGACCATCCAGATTGTTATTTGACAGTTTGACTTTTCATTACTAATAAAATAATAATAAATCCGGTTGGTCAAACTGCTCAAATAACAATCTGGATAATCCAAATTTAATCACTTGGGTGGTATATTATATACCACTTTGGTGGGTGGTGCACCTTAACCAACCCTTATATCACCTCACATTTCGGCAAGTTGATAGAATCAGAATATGAAAAGATAAGAAAGTGAAGTCAATTACATAAAATTAGTTTATAAAAACTACACAAAAAAATCATTTGTGTGCAGTCCATAAATAATTGCTCATGAGCACCATGCTTGGGCATGGAATAAAAGACCAAGATTTTTAGTACATATATGTAAAATAGTGATCATGGTCTACTATTTTATTTTTATGTATCATATCATATCCCCATCAATACTATTTTATCGCATTTTATTTTTCTAACATAAAATATAGTATTGATAGAGATAAAGTGTGATTACAAAAAATAGACATCAAATTAATCTTTATCCGTAAAATTAAATCTTGGAGCAGACCATATATATATATATATATATATATTACTTAATGTTTCTTCCATATTGCTGTAACGAAAATGACATGAACATTGTGGTCAAAGTAAGACCTCCAAGCAGCCGAAAAATAGCACACTTTATTTGTAGAGGTCCTAGCTTCTGCATGCAACTTGTACACAAAATTAAATTGTGAATTAATTAATTTTCATGAATTTCATATATAATAATATATAGATATTATATACTTGGGTATAATATATCAACCTGTTAAAATTGGTGCCACAGTCGCATTTGTATTCCTTAGTTCCACAGATTTTTGAATGAGCTTTACAGTCAGAATAGACGGCGTATTTCTTGGAGCATTTATCACATTTCCACTTCTTCTCACCGTGCTTTCTGCTAAAGTGCTTTTTGATGCCAGTAAGGTCACCTAGTGCTCGAGCAGGGTTGTGGTGGACACATGAGGGTTCTGGACAAATATAAACCCGTTTTCGAACTTCTGTGCTGATTCTCTGTTTAAGCTTCCATGGTAGGTTATGGCTTCGCTGGTGCAATTGAAGGTTTTGATCCCTTTGAAACCCTTTATTGCAGATTTCACATATGAACCGGTTTGTGGCCACGAGGGTGTTTGGTGATAAAGCTAAGACTTCTGCATTTGGATCTGTACGCACATAAGTGCCACACACAGATTAAACTATGGCATAATAAAAAGTTTATTTATTATCTTAAAAAAGAAATAATATTTGAGTGACGGAGATTTTTTTAGAGTTGTGTTATCAGATCTGGCCTAGGTTTAAAGTAAAATTTGAGTGATACCTTTTTATTTTAAGTAAGAGAGTCTAATTGGATCATGTTGTATTTTATGTTAGGCCTTTTTGTTAACATGTGTGGCCATTTTGCTTTATAAAAATTAAGAGTAAATAATTTTTTGCTGGTAGGCCTAAAGCTAGAGCTTTAGTAGCTTTACCCTTGGGCCGGCCATGGTTATTTGAACATCAAAATTTAGATACCGTATATGATATCATATGTGTTTATTTCTATTTCTAACTTATCTTTTATCATTTTTGTATACACACATATCAAAAATTCATCACAAACAAAGGGACACCACATTTTGGTGTTCAAAAAATGGTCCTAATTTTTTATATGTAAAATATATGTACTAGTCCAAGCATAGTAGCTTCACCATTAATTATTAATTATTAATTTGCACCGAAAGCAAACAAAAAAGAGGGGAAAAAATAACTTTTATTTCAAATTGCTTCAATATTTGGGATATATATGGCTGAACAAAGTGACAAAAAAGCTGAAAAAGTGAATATATGTTGGTGTAATAATTCAAAAAAAAAGGAAGGAAAATTGTCATATAATTGGTTTTAAGGATTGAATGTAATAATTGAAATAAAAATCCACCCCTTTTCATGCTGACACACCCACACAGGGAAACAAAAACATTTGGAATACACACATAAAGGGCCAGAGAGAAAGAGGTATTTAACATGCAAGAGCAAGATATATGGTACTTTACCTGAAATGAAATTAAATATAGTTGGGGAAAAAAAAAAGGAGATTGAGCTAGTAGTCAAGAAAAGTCAACAGTGAACAGCAATGATTGCAGGCAATAATTGAGCTTTTTCGACTACTTACGCACCAATAATTCACCAATTTTGCATTTTTGCTATCCAATTTTGGATTAAAACGCCCCATATCCTTTGTGCCCGCACATATACGATTTTAGTTTTTATAGAACAAATATTCTGCTAAAACCTCCCACATGCCTTCTCCCAGATCAAGTCTTATCCTCAACTTTCATGTAACAAATTATTCAATTAATGATTTGCATTATTTGAAGACTCAGAATATAACACCCAGATGACACTCTATTTACACATATAATACACGATCATATTCAACCTCACTCACATAAATAATTAAATATATACAGTGTCTCATGAGTGTCAAATGCCAATGTAAAAAAAAAAAAAAAATTGTTAATTAATTAAGCATGGTATATTATCCAGATATTTGAAATTTGTTGAGGGCCTTTATGGAGATAAATTAAGCCCATCTTAAGCAATTTATAATTTATATACAAGTATATATACAAATAATTTCAAATTTAGAATCAATGAGAAGGGTAGACGAACTATAAACATACCAGAGAAATTTTAGTATATGAATATATACTTAAGAATATGCAGGCCATGAATAATAGTACATATATTGCCCCCACTTTAATTTATGATCCATTTATATAAATTCAAGAAAAGAAAAGTGAAACCAGTAGTCAGAAAACGTTACTTTAATTACTGTCTAGTAACGTTCACAAAGAAAGAAAAGTAAAAATAACCAAAAACTAACAATCAATATTCAAAAAAAAAAAAAAAAACAAGGGTGAGGAACTGATATGGTTGTTAGAAGAAAAGACATCAAAGATGTTGTCAGAAAATATACCTGGATTTCCTGGTAGGTTCCTTTTCTTCTTAACAGGTGGAAGTGGTTGTGAATTTGTGTTGGAACCATTGCTGTTATTTGTTGTAGTTGAAGTATGAGAATTTGAGCTATGGAAGTGGCCAAGTATATCTGAATATTGTTGTTTAGCTGCATCTTCTCCAGTATTCTCTGTAGAGAAACTCCCACTATCACAACTTGTGATGTTTGACATTAAAAGGTAGGCAAAAATAAAGGCAAGAATCTATTCAAAATATTCCTCTTTTTTTTATACTTTCTCTTATTTGTTTGATTCTTGTTCTTGTTGCTAGCTAGCTGCTAGCAGGAGAGAAAAATGAGAGGAAGCTGAAACCGAAAAGATGGGATTTGTGTAACTAGAGGAAGACAAAACCAACGAAACTCTCCTCCTTTTATGGTGTATGTGGACACGAGAGTTCTTATGAGCACAAGAATACAAGGACTGCTTAAGGATTTACAATGTAATAAAACAAAATATATTTTTTTTTATGAGCAAAAATGTATTATAAAAGGGTACAAGAGGTACATAAACCCGGCAATATAAAGATGTAAAGACTTTTTAAACTATTAATCAATCATAAGTCATTATATCACTAAAAACATTTGACTTTTATCTAATTACCTTAAAAATCACTTGTGTCATGATTTATTATTGGTTGATAATAAATTTTTTTACATGGTATATACTTGTTAAAGGCATTATTGTTTGTTGTAGTTACACACCTGGGAATTGCTTGATATTAAGAGAACACCCTTCACTTAATATATTTTTTTTTGTTCGGACGGTTACCCTTCACTTAATTTTCTAAGCATATTATTAGCCACTATAGTATCCTCATAATATTTAAAGAGAATAATTGAAATACCAATTTTTTTCTTATAAAATATATTATCAGAGTGTATAGACGATGGATCAACGGGTCAAGACTCAATAATTTTTTTATTTAAAAAAGTTTAGGTGAGTTAGATCCTGACTCCTGAGGGCTCACCAGTGTCAGGGCAAGCCTCACGGCTCAAAAGCGCTCCAACGAGGATTCGAACTCATGACCTTGTATGTTATGAGCCGTATCCTTACCAACTGAATCGACTTTCGTTGGCTGGTCAGGACTCAATCATTGAACTTGAATAATGCGTAAATAAAAATAAAAATTTAACTTGAACATGGTTGATGACTATGTAATGCATATTTCGTTTTTCATTATAAATGACCTAAAGGCACGTTCGGCCAAAAGTTTCTTCCCAATGGAAAACACACACTTAATATATTAAAATTTTCAATGGCCCTTAAGAATAATTTTTTTTCAAAAAAAATCATTGAATTCAATAATTTACTCGTGAATAAGCAGAGGAGCAAAATGCTAATCGATACGCCTCCTTTAATCTGTAAAAAGGGTAATATCGGTGCTTCGTTTTGCTAAATTTTTTTTTATTATTATGATAACCTGCTAATTTTCTTTTTAACCTAGCGTTTAATTTGTTTTGTACCGTCCTTTCCGATATTATATTGAATGCGAATATTTTTGTTCCGGAAGCACCCTTATCCTAAAGTCAAAACAACAAAAGTGCCAGTGTGCCACTGAGTGTCAGCCATCTGGAGGGTACAATTATAAACTTACCCTTACCCTTCACGGGATCAAGTCCTTCTCGAAAATGACCCAACAGCGATACAAAAATTCTTCTATTTATTTCCTACGGATGAAAATGGGTAAGCTCTATATAGGGTATTATAATATTTGTTCCTATATGATTATACCCACTTTTTAAAATATTACTCATATCTATGTGAGTAGCAACTTTAATATCATTTACTGTATCCTTTAGGTACCTAAGTACTCACTCATACCCGCACTTGTTACCTGTACTTTAACTGTGAAAAAACAATAAATAACAAAAGAAATGTTATAACAATTAAAAAATATTCAAAGTTCTTTTAAATCTACTCATAAAACATTAGAAATCAAAAAATTTAAATAAATAAATAAATCCAAAAAAGAATTATAGATGCAAATAGGTTTAAAAAGTTAAGAACCTAAAGATTAATTTTGGTTTTAAAATTTTTATCATAATTAAAAATATATATATTAGTAATATAAATAAATAAATGAATAATTATTATACATATACATATGTGTGGGTGCGGGTCGGGGTGGGGTGGGTACCATAGTACCTGAACACACATTCATACCCATCCAAATTTGGGTGTAATTACCCGTACTCGGACCCTTACCCATTGTGTAAGTAATTACCCTACCCATTGTAGGTAATTTTTGTGGGTACCCAATGAGTAAGTGTACAAATTGTCATCCCTATTATTCATGTGTGGCTGGGGTAATTTCCAAAGGGCGTCAAAGCAGGGGTAATTGTGATATTTAATTTCAAAATGTGGGATCTTTTTGCCATTTCATTTGTCGATGACACCCTAGTTTTCTACCCTCACTAATGCAGGAAGCACTTTTTACGTCTGGACGCTAATACACATAGTTATTAAAACCGGACCGGACCGGCCGGTTCGACCGGGAACCGGACCCCTGTCCGGTCCGGAACAAGGCAAGAACCGTCCTGCCAAAGAACCGGTGCTGAACCGACTGAACCGGTGAAAACCGGCCGGTTTTCGGTTACCCGATTTTCTTTTCTTTTTCTTTTTTTTGAAAAAATGGGATTTAAAGGAATTGCAGGGGTTGGGTATCGAACCCACAACCTCATGCAATAAGGGACAGGCCTTTACCAATTGCGCCAGAGCAGTGTTGTGGTAATATGTTGAAAAAAATAATATATCTGGTTACTCGTACCATAAAATTTAATTATTTATAATTTTTTATTAATGATTATACTATATAAAATTAAAAATATATATTTAATTACAACCGGTCCAACCACGGTTCAACCTCGGTTGAACCATTGACCCTTGAACCGGTGCCTTCACCGGTTCAATGACCGGTCCGGTTCTGAAAACATTGCTAATACAGCAGACGTTAGGACTTTTAACATCTGTTGTATAAAAAACAGACGTTAAATGTAACGCTTTTAACGTCTGTTGAGCTACTTAACAGATGTTAAAAGTAAATTTTTAATATATATATATATATATATGTTTATGCATATCCCTTTCCCCCAGTTAGCTCCTTGCATTACTAACATTCCATAATACAGAATTCAGCATTCTATTACTAGCTACACCACAATACATGAAAAATTCATAATATAATATATATACAACACACATTATCTTTTATTCATTTCTTCACATGCGCATTTATTACTTTATTTGATTGTCAACTTCTCATGCGCCTTGTCACTTAATCCTCTTAATGAACAATTAATTTTTTAGCAACTTTTCAAGAAACGGTCATGTCATTATATGCTATTATAAATAGCTTCCTTTACCAAAATATGACTCATTTCTTCCTCTCTAAAGGCAATCACCCCTTTTCGTTTTCTGATTCACAATATGGCTCTGCCAGGGAGATTATTATTCTTTCTTCCTATTCCTAGACTCAAAGGCTTTGTCTTAATGGTCAAACAACTTCCGAGGTTGTGAACATAACATGGGTGATAAGGTTGAGTAAACCACATAATGTGAGTTGCTCACCTTATCATCCTTCCAGAGAATCGGCTGCTACAGGGCAAATCAAGTGCTTGGGCATCATGGTTCCAAAACCTCCACTTTGGCAGCAAGTGATTGTGGAAGTCTCTGGAACCGTTGCCTGAAACAGAACGAGTGCACCTGTGTCTGCCTCTCTTGAGCTCTCTCATGTCCCCATATTTATGAGGTCTTAAAGGATGGGAAAATCTCAGGCCGCTCAACTCCTCGACATGTGAAGGGAACGAAGCCTCAACAAATGGTTTAGGCTAAGCATAAACCCTTTCAATTTGTATAACCTAATTTTAAATCTTTGAATGTAATTTGTATATGCTAAATCACTTCAATGAGATCCGGTTTGGGTTATTGATTCAACTTATTTTTACTTCGCACATATATTTTAGTTCTCAACATAGCAAAATCAGAACAGAACAGAAAATTTAGCAAATCAGATCTTAATCAGCATTATATTAACCCAATAAGTTCCTAATGATAACATAACAGTAACACAAACCACAAAAGCAAGTGAAACAGAAACCTAAACTTTGAGGGTTCAGAGAGTGGAGAAAGAGAGAGTTTAGGTGCGAAAGAGAGTGCGAAGTTCAGAGAGAGAGAGAGAGAGAGTAAGTACCTCGCGTTGGTGGCGGTGGGAAAGGAGCTCGCGGTGGTGGCGGTGGAGAGGAGCTCGCGGTGGAGAAAGGTTAGGGCAGAGAGTGAAGTGGTGAAGAAGGCAATGCGTGCGGGTGTATACAAAAATTTAAAATCACTTTTAACGTCTGTTGTTTTAACAAGTAGTTTAAATAAAAGACGCTAAAAGATGCACATTTAACGTCTGTTGTTTAAACAACAAGACGTTAAAAGTGACACTCATCTCTTTAAACGTCTCTGTTGCTAAAACACACAGACGTTAAATGTGATTTTAATGAACCTCATATTTACGGATTCCTGTCACCGCTTCCTTTTTAACGTCCACTTTTTTTTATCAGACGTTATATCTGATCACTTTATTCCATATTTTCTAGTAGTGCCTACAAAAGGAAATTTTTAACCAATTTAAGAAGAATGTTGGACTGCTTCCAACTCCTGTCGGGGTTAAAAATTAATTATTCAAAATCTGGACTTATAGTGTTGGGAAGAAGTAGGGAGTGGGGTAAGCTAATGACATTGGTAGGCTTGGATGTCAACTTGTTGACCTTCCCGTTGTGTATCTAGATATCCCCTTGGGAGCCAACCCGAGGAAGTAGTTTCCACTTGGCTGCTAGTTTTAAATAGAATCAAGAATAAACTTGCAACCTGGAAAACTAAGGTTTTATCAAGGGCATGAAGATTAGTGTTAGTCAAATTTGTTCTAAATAGTTTGCCACTTTACTTTATGAGTCTCTTTAAAGATCCAAAGAAAGTGGTAAACCAAATCATTAAGATGCAAAGGGACTTTTTTGGAAGGGCACCGAAGATAGAAAGGGGCTGCCTTTGTTTAAATGGGAGATAATCCAAAGACCTAAGAGTCTGGGGGCCTTGGTGTGGATAATGTTATAATAAAAAATGTTGCTCTCTTATTCAAGTAGTGGTGAGGTTTTCAAAAGAAGGTATAACTTTGTGGAAAAGGACAATATGTTCAATCCATAGATTGGACCCCTCTATTCCCGTTTTACAGCAAAATAACTTATGAAATAATGGGAGTTTATGGTGTTCAATTACAAAAGTTGATAGATAGAGGGATGATTTATAAAAATTATCAAGGAAGGATGGTGGATGAGAGTAGGAAATGGGAGAGAAAAAAATTCTGGATGGATAGGTGGCTAGGGGGATTTATTCTAAAAGATAATTGCCTAACTTTCCTCTTTTTCCCTTCTCTTCTCTTCTATGTTTCATCCTTTTTATATCCAAATTCAAACAACCCCACTGCATTGTCGTGGTAGTTTCGTAATTTTGACAAACTTCTCCGAAATAGTACAACCTTCACTTCACTTTGCACAACTCACTCCCAACTTACTTGTACTAAATGAATTGTCTAAGGCTTTTCCTAGTTTCTTTGCAAAAAAAATGAGGTGATAGCAAATATGGGTATTTGGGACACACTTTCTTGGCCATGGAACCTAACTTGGAGAAGATCTCTTTTTCAATGGGAGGTCCAACAACTTGAAGAATTAATGGCCATGTTGAAGGATTCAGAGATAGCAAATGAATCTTATGATAGACCTTGGTGGAAGCATGAGCGTAAAGGGATGTACATGGTCAAATCTTTTACAAAGGCTTGCTTAGATCAGTACCTATTTTCAGATCTAGGTAGTAATGTGTGGTTGAGTTTGTCCCCTCCAAAAGCTAAGTTTGTTCTACAAAACAGATTGAACACTAGGAGTAGATTGAAAAGGCTAAACTTGATCACAATTAATGATGTATCATGTCCATTTTGTGAGAATGAGGAGGAGACATCGTCATACGTTTTTCTTCATTGTGATAAGGTTTGGAAAGTATGGACAAATTGTCTTAGGCTCTTAGATGGTGGAACATCCAAATTCTTATTTCTCAAAATACTAAACAATGGTTTGATGTGTGGGTGAGTCTTGTTTGTGGGAATTTTGAATGAAAGATGTGGACTTCCTTATTTTTTGTGGTGATCTGGTCACTATGGAACTAGAGAAATATAGTTATCTTTGATAAGGAAAAAGTAGATTGGACTTTTTTTTGCTATCTAGTGAAATTAAAACTTGGCTTTTGGATTAAAGCCTGGAACCAAAGTATTCCTTTTAGCTCGGGAGATGTAGTCTTCAATATTAATGGTGTGAGGCAATGGAGAGGAAAAAAGGCAAGAAGACAAGCCTTTAGAATGGAGTCTTCCACCAGTTGATAATCTGAAATAGAATGTTGATGGGTCGACTTTAGGTAAACCTAGTCCAGCAGGTATTGGTGGAGTACTTAGAGATGATAAAGGGGAGATTAAAGTTGTGTTTGTTGTATTTGTTGGAGTTAGAGACTCTAATGAAGCAGAATTTTTAACCGTTGTTTATGCTCTTGAAATGTCATTACAACAGGAGTGAATCAAGGAAAAAGGGATTATTATTAAATCTGATTCAAAAAATGCATTATCTTGGGTTAACAAGAATGAGGAATACCCTTGGACCCTTAGTTTCATTGTAATAAGCTAAAAAATATTATAGTTTTATGGAATAATGTCTCCTTTGTGGATACAAACTGGGAAGCTAATGAAGTTGCAGATAGCTTGGCTAAGGAAGATGCAAATTATACACAAGATTCAAGGTTTTTATGGATATGAATTGCTTAGCAAGTGTTCTTACATCCTGTTAGTGATGGTCAGATATGAAATGGTGTTTTATGAATCATTTTCTTGAACTAATTTTCACATGTACTTTTAACATTGATCATTGAATAGAAAGAGGTATCAGGACCTGAGATAGCTATCTATTATTTGGCTTTGGTGCTGTTTTTTGTTGATTTTGTTTGCAAGGGAGTTTATATAGAATGCTAGTTTTTAGAGGGAAGGGGCAATGGTATGCAAATGCTATTAGAATCTTGGCTGTGTCAAATCTAGAAGGTGGATGGATGCTTATCCTTATTTATCTCTCTCGACAAAGGCCCTCTAACAATAGATTTGAGGATTGTTTTGTTGTTTTCTCTAATGTTTGGGATGTTTTTATGAGTTCCAGGGCATTTGTCTGTTTCATAGGCATTGTTAAGACGTTTTATGTATTTTGTATTGGTGGGCAGGGATCCTCCTTTTAGCATGTTGTATTTTATTTTATCCCAGGATGGAGATTTGTTGATGTTTTTCAAACTTTTGGTGTATTTTGTTCTGTCTAACTTTTAGCATGATAGGGTACGTGGTTCAACCCTTCTTAGAAGGTGGGTTGAGCTCTTCATTGTGATACTTAAGTTAGACGTATATTGAATAAATTCCTTTAGTTATCGAAAAAAATGAGTAGTAATGTGTCTTTTTTTCTCGGTAAATATGCATATATTGTTTGGTTTTGTTGTACTTGTGAGTTCAATTACTTCCTAGGTTCTTGAATTATCTGAATAAATTTAAAAAAATATATATACTTCAAAAATTGTCTTTGGATTTTTAAATTTGTAAATAATTTGTAATTAAGTTATTGGAATAGGATTTCTAAACCATGAACTCTGATGATGGAATCATACGCAAGGATCTTATTATAAATTATTTACAAGTTCAGAGACCATATTACTAATATGAGACCCAATTATAAATTATTTGCAAGTTTAGGGACTAAATTATAAATTTTTAAAGTTTATAAACCTACTTAAAAATCTCAAATATATAGGACCTACAAAAATAAAAAAACACAAACGAAAAGATGTTTGTTCATCAATTTAAAATTTTATTTTTTTTCCAATATGGAGTTTATATTTTTTAAATTCTGAAAATAACTAAACATCATTTTTACCATTCTCAATTTTCATATTGTGGCATTTTCTGTAATTTTAACCAAAATTGTGATGTTCTTTCTTATTTCATTTCTCTGTTTTTTCCCTGCAAGTTGCAACATTATCATAAAAAAGTATGAATTCTATCGCGCACACCCTTGTTATCAGTGACAAACCCATAAATTTTGGTTAGTACACAGGATAGAACATAGTTTGATTTCAATGTGAAACCTATGTCATTGGTGAGAAATGAGAAGTAATTCACTAAGCAATGAGAGATTACAAAAGTAATTTTCGCTTTTATCAAAAGATGGATGATGCTATTTGGTATGTGGGGTAACGTCTAAATTTCCATGAGGGGAAAAAATTTCTAGGTACATTAAATTTTTAAAAAAAAAAAGAATTGCTTTGCGGGGGGCAATTGCCCCCACCCCCCTAACATGGATATGTCCCCGCTTGTGGCCCAAAGGACAGTGTATTAAGACTGATAGTATGAAAAACTTTACACTAACATTATATCAAAATTAAACTCTAATTATATAACAAACTCAAGTGTACGTATGTATATGTTTTCAACTTTTCATTTCCCTTGGGTGTTATCTAAAAACTATCATTTTTCACTCTTTCATATATAGTTGTTTTTTAAGCCCTACACTCTCTTTATGAGCGTGACGAATTTCATATGACATTGTAATGGATCAAGGAAGAGAGTTAGGATGATCACCTGCTTCATTTTGGTATATCATGTTGGAATAATGGTATCAAGTCCCTAGTATTCTCCTTAATACTATTTTGATTCATTAAAAAAAAATGGCATCAAGTAACTAATATTAAAATATTTAATAATAAATGAGTATTATCTCTTAGCATTTATATTCCAATTAATTAGTTTAGAACAAGGCTTATATTATATATGCCACATTTCACTTATATACAAATTACAACAATAATATTCTTACATTATTTTGTATAGTAATATTTTTTATATCTATTTTATAATTATTAATGAAATCACTTTTGATTTGAAAACAATAATAAATAGATGGTAAATTATTAGGATTTAAATGTAAAAAAAGTGATGAGATAATTAAACATTTTTTTCTGCAAATACATTGCATGGACTTTGTAACATCAAGCCTGCCTATTAATATTATCATCATGTATGCCTTTAAGCACAATACGAACACGTTAAAGTGCTCTTGCTTTTGTGTCTATCTGCATTGTACTTGTCTGCTTAAAGAGTAGTGTCAATTTAAAATTTGAATACCTATTCTTTCACAAAAAAGAAAAAGAAAAAAGCGACCATATTACATTCGTCTCCGGTAGTTTAATTGGTTTATTGGAAGTAATACTAACTCAAATAATATTTCAAAATGTAATTTTTTTAATTTCTCAATAATAAAAAGAAGAAAATAGTTAACAAAGTTAATTACTATTTCTCTTTTAATTTCAATTAAAAGTTTAAGTTAAAATATCAAATTTAAATGAAATGAGTATAATTCTAAGTCGATGTTTTAATAATTTCTCGCTCTGGGAGTTATAAGGTGGTCAAGGTAGTTTGGGGAAGGGACATAGAGATTGGAGTGATAAGGAGGTCATGCATTCAACTCCTCCACTAACATAAGATACTAATTACTAACATTTGCTATAAATAAAAAGGGTTTTTCTATCATGTATAACTTTGTACATGTTAAGAAACCCAAAAGAAATAATTATTTATTGGAAAACTAAGTATTTCAGTTTTGAAAGTATAAAATACATAAGTTCCTATGTAAATTTACTATTTTAATATTCTTAATATGTGCAAAATTGCATAGGTTAGAAAAATCCTAAAAAAAATTCTCATTCTATAGTCGCTGTTCCCCGTCGTTTACGTTATTCTTTCGTCTGCGTGTTGTCTCCTGCGAGTTCAAATCGATGTTTACTTGTGTTTTCATTTCTTGATGATTAAAACTGAAACATGGACACATCATATAATAATGGGTCCAAACTTAAATGGATGCATAAACGGCACTAAAAAGTTGAAGTTGACGTACTTCTTTTATACTGGAGATTGTTCGCCACTTGAAAGCTTCTTTTATTTGAATTTATCTAAATTCTTAAAAAGTGCATGTATATATGAGTTAAAATAAAAGAGAAAACATTCAAAATTTCCAACAACAAAAAAAGAAATATAGTTAGATTGAAGGTAAGTCATATAGTATAAGAATTAAAAAAGACATTAATAATCACATGGGTTACTCTTTAAAAAAAATAAAGCATAAGAATTAGAATTTAATTTTGATGTATCGTAGTGTAAATGTTTTTACATCAACTACTATCATACATATGAGAGGTAATTAATTATTATGAGAATCAAACTTATTTTTTAAGGATATGACAAATAGCAGCATATCTAAAAAAAAAAAAAAGACAAATAGCAGCATGACAGTCAGGGGCGGATCTACGTTCACATGAGGGTGTGCAGATGCACCCAGTGAATTTTTTTTTTTTTAATTGATACTTGTGTTTTAATTTTTTTGCCCCACCACAGTTAAAATATTTGCACCCCTACCTTAATCCCCTGTCTTTCTTACATTACGTGGCACTAGCAGATAACACCTTATTGGTTATTGCCTCTCACCCATCGCTTCTCTCTCATCTCTGCCATCAACTCTCCCTCAGCAAGAGAGTCATGCAGCCATTATTTGCTCCTGGTTTCTGCCACGTCTCCATCTGCGGAGCAATTACCATTCCTAACTTTTGGGATCATATCACTGCAAATTGGATTTCAAAAGATGATCTTACTGACGAGTATTTCAAGGGTATTGGTTAAGGAACTCATAAAAGAGAAAAATTTATATTGAAAAACTAAGTATTGCACTTTTCAAAATGTTAAATACATTATTTCTTATACAAAATTTCCTTTCTTGATTGCTTAAACAATACTCCAAGGGCATTTATTAGCATTGTCCTTAAAAAGTATATAATCTTTTATTTTTAATATTTTTTTTTATTGTCTAATTTTTTTTTATAGTATTCTCTCATCCAATAAATAGGAGATTAATTAAGAGATGTGTTCAATAACATCCGGAATGAACTTATCATTCAATGTTTTCAAAACATGAAATCACATAGAAGACAATTATGAGGTATATAATTTATTTTATTTTATTATATATATGAATTTTTATGATTTTAACATACATGTTTTTATCTTTATATGTATGATGATAATTATTATTAGGCTTAAATAACTTTTTGGTCCATGCAAAGTTTACAAGTTTTGGTTTTAATCCCTGTAAAAAATTCTTAGGATTTTAACCCTGTAATCTCAAAAAATTTGTAAATAATCTCGACCTTCAGCCTTTTCTGTTATCTAGTACTCAGGGGTATCGAAATAATTTCATTTTACTATCTGACTTGCAATGAAATTTGGTCAGAAAATATAAACAAAATCATACATTAGGGACCACATGATTAAAATTGTTAAATTCCTTTATTCTGTATGATATCTAGTATTTAGAGGCACCAATGTAATTTATTGTTCCTGTCCAACTTGCTCTAAAATTTGGCTAGAAAATAGTAAAAAATCACATTAGGGTGACATGGTTAGAAGTGACAAATTTTTTCACATTAGGGTGATGAAATGCTATGAATAATTTTACAGGAACTAAAACCAAAATTAATGAACTTTGCTAGGATTAAAAACTTATTTCAACCTTATTATATTAATTATTTTGAATATTGATTGCCCCCAGTGACTCAGGGTCCTGGATCCGCCACTGATAACAGTGGCTATAATAAATAGTATTAAATGTCTCTGCTTAGAGTCATAGAATTGGCATAAACAATAGTCACAATATAACAAATTGAAGTATATATAAGAATGTGACAGCATGTGAGAACTTAAGGAATACTCAGAAATTACTCAATAATTGGTTGATGGTATAAAATTTTTTACCCTAACAATATATCAAAATTAATTTTTTAAACAAATAATAATAAATAAATCATAAGTTATAAACATAAGTAAACAACAATGACAAAAAAGAGGGGGAAATTATGCCAAAATTATTAGATGGAAATATCACCATTGTACATTAGTATAGGAAGAAGATCTGAGAGAGGCGCAACTCAGTATGGAAGAAGAAGACCTGGTTCATGAGTGTTCTGTCACTGGGACGAAGAAGAAGTATGGCACACGACTTCTTTTTTGTGCAACCTGGTTCATTCTTTTTTTTATTCTTTCAGTTGCTTCATTTAATTTATTTGACAAAATATTTTTAATTTTTACATAGTAAGTTTCAAAATGCATATTTGAATTTGTAGGAAATTCTATAGGAAAATTCAAAACTTTCTACAGATTTTCTTGTTGAATAAATTGTGCAAGTAAAGTTCATATGGTATGTGATTTATAATAAAATTCGTAGGTAATTTCCCAGCAAATAAATTCGAAGAAAAATTCGCAGTAAAATTACATGCAAATTTTTCTGCAACTTTCAACTAACATGTTTTGCTGCGAAATTTCTTGCAAATTTTTTGTGCAAATTTGATTAGTAGGAAAATCTGCAAGAAAGATCCAAACATTTCCTGCAAATTTAAATTCATAGGAAAATCCGCAGGAAATGTCAAAAGTTCCTACAAATTTTTCTACAAATTCAAATTTACAGAAAAACCCTATTTTCTGAAGAATTTGTAGAAAAATCCGCAGGAAAGTCCTACGAAAAAAATCCACAGGAAAATCATGAATTTCTAGTAATGTATTATTAAAAATGTTTTCTATGATAACTATACTAAAAATCATATTTAAAATTATATAATTGGTTGACGGTATATACCCTAACAATATATCAAAATTAAACTCTTAAACGAATAATAATAAATTATAAATTATAAACATAAGTAAATAACAATGACCAAAAAGAGGAAAAAATTATGCCAAAATTATTAGATGGAAATATCACCATTTACATTAGTATAGGAGTTCAAATCCTCCCTAGACATTCCAGTAGGAGAGAGAGATGCAAGATTTTTGAATGATTTTATAACTTTTCACTACAAAAAAGAGGTATTTAGTAACCACTAAATTCAATTGCTAAATATGGAAATCTGATCGCTAAATCGTTTAGTGGCCGGATTTTCATACTTAACGACTAAATTTAGTGGTCGTTAAACCATTTAATGACAAAATTTTATATTTATAGACCAATTAAGTGTGGTCGCTAAATTTGATCGTTAAAATATAAATTTTATTATTGTGTTTTAAATGATAAACAAAATTAACACAACAATCCTTTTCTTGCTCAGCTACTGGAAGTGTAAGTACCGGGGAGGATGTAGGATAGATATGCAAATAACAAAGAACTAGTTTAATTAATATACCGAAATATATCAATTTCAAGTCCACATCTATTAATGTTGACCATAACCCCCAACAGATCTTTGAATTGCATACTAACGTTGGTTTCTTTTTCTTTTTTAATTAAACATGGTCTCAAATCAATAAAACGTTTATCTCATAAAAATAGCAAATAATTATTTCTTGACAGCCAAAATAGCAAATACTTATAACACATGCTTCCTTTATATAGCCGATCATTTATTGTGACTAAGTTTCCATAACCACATTACCTGTGTGAATCTTGCTATCAAACATATTCAACCAACGACATGATATATTTAATATCATATATTTGCCTCCCGAAATTTGTCTTCCTCCATATGACCGTCAGATTCAGAAGGCTCCAGTTCTATATCTTTAGCGAGAAGCGACATCTCTACTTGTTATTTGTTCATTATTAATTTAAGATTAAGATTGGTATCTTATATTTATATCTAACATAAAACGCGGATAATATCGAATATCTCTATCAATCAATCAATCAATTAAAAGTTGAAGGAAATGAATTGTTTTCCACCTCTTCATGAGATATGTTGACAAAATGAAACCATCATTACTAATCTCTATTCCCTTCTCTCAATTCTCCCCTTCCATTAATTAATTAATTAATATAAATCAACAACTTGAGTATAATTCAACAAATATAAACTTAAGGAACGGTTAGACATGACAATCAGACCCGAACTCGCGGGTATTCACCCAAACCCACCCGACTTTGACGGGGAAAATCCGTTTTGACAAAGAACGGGGGCAGGGATGGGGATACAGATATTCGCCCCGAACTCGCCCTGTTGTTTACGTAATTATAATAATATCCTCATATATCTACGTAGGGTATTGGATTTATTTTGGTTGCATTCCATATAAAAGGGTACTCTTTTTTTTTTTTTTGAAAAATTACAGAACATTTTATTGTGCTTTTATTATGGTGTTTTGAAGTTATCAATGTTATTTGAAGCATAACGAGTGCTTTTAAAGCACTAGTTCCTTTTTAATTTGTAGCTGAAAGAAAACTAAGTTCGAGTTTCTGGTTGATTGTTTTAATTGTGTGAAGGTTTTATTTGTTTATTTTTTGGAAGTACAATTTTTGAGTTGTTAATTTCAATTTAAGCAAAATAATTTATAAATTTGGTAACCTATTAACGGGGGTGATGACCCGCGAGGAAACCCAACCCTCACTGGGGGCGGGAATGGGGATCTTTTGACCAATCCCGAAGGGGAGCGGGGAGGGGTTAGGAAAAGCAAAACCCACCATCGCCCCGCCCCGCCCCATTGCCAAACCTAGAAACGGTTTACAAAAATGAATAAATTAGCAGAGTCAATAAAAAAAAATTGAGGAATTTGCGGTAAGTATAGTAAGGTTTTTTCTTAATTTTCCCTATAAAAAAATTGGGAGATTAAGACAATATGAAGAGAAATATACACTAAGATCTTGAAGTGCTGCAACTGGGGGAATTGTCAGGGATGATGCGGGAAACTTTGTGAAAGGATTTTATGCAAAGATTGGCAGGGGTAGCGCCCTTGTTTCTGAATTAATGGCTCTAGTTCAAGGAGTCCATCTTGCTAGACCGAGAAGCAAACAAATGTGCTGATCACCTCGCAAATTTGGGTCACTATGCTGATTTCTCCATGGCTGTAGTAGATAACCCTTCTCCTCTTTTGGACTTACTCATTAGTGACGATAAAAGAGGGAGTGGGACTTCTATTGTTATCTCTTTGTAATTTTGTTTTTCCTTTTTTATCCAAAAAAAAAAAAAAAATCACAACAAGCTCCCCTACATATTCAGAATACTATATAAACGGCACTTTTGTAGTTTCATTGTTATCATACTTTGTCATTATTTCCAAATTGTCATTGTTACCATCTATGACCAGTATGTATAGAAAAGAATTAGTTTGAAAAGGATGTATCCACTTCAGTGATTTCTTCGCCTCAAAAGAAAATAGTCTCCCGGCAGTCATTGAATTGGACATCCTTATTAATGCATTAAAAAAATTAAAAAATCCAACATGAAATGTATAGAATGGCGAGGAAATAGAACAAAGAACAAGTTTTTGTCTTCTTTCTCAATATTACCCCTATGGCTCGAGGCTTGACATACACTCCCTCAAAATTGAAAGCTTCCTTAAGAAAGCACAGGGACCACACTCTGGGATAAGAACACGAACTTGTGACTCTGCAATTAGTTTTATTAGTTTGATATAATTAATTTAATAATTTTAAAATGTTAAAATTAATTATTTAAATATGTTTAAATCAATTCAAATAATTAAATTATTTGGATTAGATTAATTAATTGAATTAAAATATATAAAGTTAAATTAATTAAGTAATTTTTTTATTAGATTAAAATTTAAAATCAAATTAAATTTTAAAATAAATTAAATTCAAAAAATATAAAATTATATATTTAGTTCAAGGATATTTCTGTCCTTTCAAAAATAATAGTATTTCTCTCCTCTCACTTTCTATTTAACCAAACAAAGGGAGAGAGACAAACACACATCTTTCTCTTCTACGGTGGCGGATCTAGGACCCTTAGCCAGTGGTGGCAATATATTTTAAAATAATTAATAATAATTATCATCATATATATCAAGATAAAGTCACATAAATATTAAAATCATAAAATTTTAATATATCTAATCAAATAAATTACATACCTTATTCAAAAAAAATTATATTATCTCCTATAATTAAGGAAACAAAATTAATACGTCTAATTTCATGTTTAGCCAATCTTTTTTTTTTATATAAACAAGATGTATATTGATCAATGTTTTAAAAACGGGTCCGGACATCAAACCGGTGAAGATACTAGTTCACGGTTCAATGGTTCAACTGTAGTCCAACTGTGGTTGAACCGATTGTAATTAAATATATATTTTTTATTTTATATAATATATTTATAATATAAAATAATCTAATATACTAATAATTTACCTCAAAAGATAATATTTATATTATATATAATTTTAAACTAGCTAATAATCTATGCTCAGTTTCATATGAGATTAGATTTATTTATTTATACTTTCCCTTGTTTCTCGGTTACATTTTCGATTAATAAAAAAAAATTATTTCATTTTGGGAAATCATTGCTTCTTCTTCAGTGAAAGTTGTCATAGGCTCATAACAAGGTTACGGCTTTGTTTGTTGTAAGAGAAAAGAAGGAGAGAGAAAAGGAGAAGAGAGATTTAGAGGAAAAAATACCTTTTTCACCTGTTTGGTGGAGCAGAGAAAATAAAGAGAGAGAATAAAAATAGCATAAGGCCCACTAATTTATTTTCACTTCATACTTGGGAAGAAAATAGAACAAAAGGTGTCTTTTATGTTTTTACCCTTTTCCCACCAGCAAATCAGACTCCCACGTAATAGCATATAGCATATAACGCGTGTGTGTTTTTTGTAGGGGCTGAGGGGTGTGCCATGGGGATTGAGGGATAACGTTTTTCTTTCTTTCTTTCTTTCTAATAATTCATCAAAAAAATATTTAATTTATAAACAAATAATGTATAATAAATTGATATTTATTTTATAAAATAGGTTTATATTTATAAATATATCCATAGAAATATATTTTATTAATATTTATTATAAAATTTAATTATATTTATAATATATTCATAAAATTATATATTTAATCCTAAGATATAATAAATAAAATAAAAATAATATAATATCTAGGGATATTTTTGTCAGTTTCTAACATTTCTCACATTCTTTCTTCTCATTTTCTCTCCTATTTCTCTTACACCAAACAACTATCAAAATCTACTCTATTTCTCATCATTTTCTCTCTTCTTATACTCTTTCTCATATCTTTCTCTCTTCTCCTTTTCTTCTCACCACCAAACAAAGCCTTAAAAGACAAAGCTCCTCACAGCAAAATAAAAGTCAAGTAGCAGTGTAGCACCAATAGAACATGTCCATCACAGCTAGAAAGTGCGCATGGGTCTTGTCTCACCGTCTATCGTGAGGTTCATGCCTCGATCTGTTAGGAGTCCATTGTATTGGGGGCAAAATTTTCCAAATGTTCGGGGAAAAATAAATTAATATAAGAAAATTATAAAAATAAAATAAAATTGAGGGTTTGCATGTGCACACCCTCACTCCAACATAGATCCGCCCATGCTCTTCTATTTCTCTCATATTTCTCTTATGCCAAACAATTCATCAATTCTACTTTATTCACCTCTTTCTCTCTTCTCATATTTCTTCTCACTTCTTTCTCTCTTCTCACTTTCTTCTCACAACCAAACATACCCTAAAGTGTTAAGATGAAAGATCCTCAATCATTTTAATCAAAAGTTTCAATCTCGCAGATTTTAATCTAAGTAGCTAGGAAAGTTGCGCTTACCACATGTGGGATCATTCATTGTGTTAGGAAAGAAAAAGGGAAAAAAAAAATCATCAAAGGTGAGTTTCTCTTGCAAGTAAAGTAATATTTGTCTACTTCAATGACAAACTAACTTTAGAGAAACCCTGTAATTAGTCTCTGCAGTTACGCGAGGAGGATATCCTGGGAAACAAGAAAAAAAAAACTAACTTTAGAGAAACCTTATCATACTATATTACATGACAAGTAAAACTTCATCACCACGGCAAGTGGATGATATATATTTCTATACTAATTTGTTTATATTAAATTTATACTTTTCTTGTTTGTAAATTTAAAAGTAAAGAGGTGTTAGAATGTGTATATTTTTTATTTATTACTTATATATGTATATAAGAATTAATAGATCGGATATGTATTGAACACACTACTGATAAATACTACTATATATAATTCTCTTTTGTTTATGTAAAATCTTGAACTAACCGTAACCATTATGTATGTTTTTGGTTCTTATCTTACCATAACCCACCCCCTCCTCTAAAAAAGAGCCTAACAATTAATAATGTCTGTTAGATTCCAACCTAAAACCAATTAATGTTAAGTGAAGTTATTCAAC
This sequence comes from Echinosophora koreensis, assembly GCA_035048595.1. Taxonomy (NCBI): domain Eukaryota; kingdom Viridiplantae; phylum Streptophyta; class Magnoliopsida; order Fabales; family Fabaceae; genus Echinosophora; species Echinosophora koreensis. Next base: position 107,741 of record JAPCYP010000274.1, read on the forward strand.
ATGCATATAAACCGCATCCCAGGATTTGAGGCAGACGATGTGGGACTTCCAACACCCTTCCTTCACAAATGCGCCAGAACAGGTGATACACAGGAAGATTGCCAAAACAGGCGATAAACAACGGAGATGAGCTATTGGCTTTGATACCATGTTAGATTCCAACCTAAAATTAATCGATGTCAAGTGAAGTTGTCCAACAAATATATAAATCACCCACGATTTAAGGCAGACTATGTGAGACTTCCAACAATGTCTAAAGATAACTTTCTCGTGTTTTAGAAGGGAAATGGTACCAACTGGTTTACAATGACATTTGTGTGAAAGTTCAATAGACAAGTACAGAATAATTAAACTCAGTGAAAGGGAAGGTAAAATGGATTTATATGCATTTTAGGAAAAGAAAAGTGATGCATCGATCACATGATATGGTTTACAGCCGTTTTATAATTATTAAGTTGTACATATTTTCTTCCTTTCCCATATAACATGATAAATCAACAAGCAAGATATGAATAGGAAAATAGAAATCATGAAATGATTTTCCCATTTAAGTAGGAGTATATTTGCCGACAAGAGCTAATAATTTTCCAAATCCTAATAGTAGTATCCTGAGGTCCACATCATTTAGTACGTGTTTCAGAGAGATTTTCTCCGGAGACATGATATTTTTATGGAAAAATGCTGTTTGGTATTCAATCAAATATATTTTGTAGATCTAATTCAAATATAAAAATACAGTTTTTATCAGTCAACAAAAAAAATACAGATTTTACGATAATAAAAAAATCATATAAGTCGGGAAGCTGAAAATTTCAAGCTTAATTGAAATACTGTTGGGTTATTTTAAAACTAATCATACCCTTCTATTTCGTCCGAACTAACTCTGAAACAAATACTATTAGAATTTAATTGCTATACACTGTTTTTGTAAAAAAAATTACACGGTCAACCAATTAAAAATCAAGGTATAAATGATTTTTAAGGTAGTTGGGATAAAAGTCAAAGGTTTTTAATGATGTGTCAATTTCTGATTGGTTGACAGTGTAAAAAAATCTTTATACTATCAGTGCATATCTATTAAATCCATACTATTCATCTAAAAATATAAATTTGTAATTTTTTGTTGTCTTTCACCATATAAAAGTGATGTTTTATATGCAATGAAATATTTTATTTTAAAATCATTTTTCAACAAATAAATATAAACATAAAAATAATCTTTAAAAAAAAAAAAAAAACACTAATCCCAGGGTCTGCAGGCATCCCTTAAAAGCATTAAGCACTCACTACTTGCTAAATAAGCTGTGTTCCGTTATGGGACCAACTAACGTCTTTGCAAATATTATGAACCCGCCCAGTGCGCTGCTCCTCATCACATGCAACTGCCAATATCTTTGTTTCAACTGCATAAAAGTAACATATTCAATCAAAGCTCTTTTCTCTTTTCTTTTACATATTTGGTAATAATTATCTTTTCTTATTGTTTGGAACATATGAAGGGCAGGGAAAGATTTTTTTTTTTTTGTGTGTGTATATATTAATTAAACATAAAATGAAATGGCTAGATTCTCATAGAGATCATGAGTTCTTTTTGTTGGCTTTTGGTAAATAATGATAAAAGGAAACACCAGATGAGTGTGTGAGTTGGATGTGCAATGATGGTCAACCTTTTAGCCTTTCTCACTCTTTTAGTCTTTGTTCCCTTTTATTCAAAATTTGAAAACCTTTCTCTTTCCAGTCCTCTTTTGATACAAACATTAATATAATTTAATATGTCAAATATATTATAATTAGAACTTAAATTCTTCATGATTTCATAGACAGATTTTTTTGGGTAAAAATAAGAGGTGTCCTTACACTCTTTTAGTGTAAAATTAATTATCTCCCAAACATCCTATTGATCTTAACCATAAACTTTTTTTAATGAATTTCGAACTCTAATGCAAATAAAATCCATCCATATACAAAATTCAATTTACCAATTGAATGATACCTTATAATTTCCATAGACACAGATAGACATATAATAGGTCTTTTTTTTTTTTATGAATAGATAGACATATAATAGTTTGGTTCAAAACAACAAAAGATAGACACATAATATAATAGTTGATAAAACGTGGTTATAATGGGCCCGTAATGGTCAAGTAACTATAGGACATGGGGACCAAACGAAATTGCCTAATGGAGCCCATGATGTCCTCATCACTTCACTTCCACTCCAAAGTGGGAGAAAAAAAGGGTGGGAAGTGCTGAGAAGGTACTACGTCCCAAAATTTTCCCATGTATGAAATTTCCTCGAAATGTTTAATGTGTTTGGAAATTGGATGGGATATCTCAAAATTTCAAAGAATTTGAAATACAAGACAATTGAATAACTTCAATTAAATTACTTTCATTTTGAAAATACTTTGTTTGGATAGAGTAATTCAAATACCTTGTATTTCAAATTCTTTGTTTGGATAAAATAATTTAATTACCATCAATTTTAAAATTTTGTTTTTGAATATTTATTTAAAAAATGAGGATTTCAATATAAAATGTGACAAACAAATAAACATTAAGCTATTTTTAAATAATAAAAATTAGACAATAATGTGGAAAATAATTATTAACTAGGGTGCTTAAGATACACACAACCCCCTACATAATTGGAACATAATTGACATCAAAGCCAATACAAAAAATCAATGTTCTACAGTTTGAATTATAATCCAACCACTGACACGACATCCTGAAACTGGCTAATTGTGTCTAACTTGCTTATGCATCTAGATTTTTGCTGCAGCATACTTTGAGGTTTTCTTTGCCTCATTTTGAACATTCATAGCACCGCTCAATCCTGCAATCTCCTCTAATATCTCTTCTTCCTCATAGTATAGACAAAAAGCAAAATATCCATCCAATACATGGATTGCTACAATGGGTTCTCCACAAGAAAATGTGTTGGTTCATAATGACACTGTTAAATTACATTTACAGGTAGTTAACACTGAAGTACAGATGGTATGTCCAACAATGACCCCAGCTGCCACTCCAAGTGCCTTTTTGTGTGTGACCAGCTGCAGAATACGAAATTAGAGGCCATGAAAATTCATAGCTCTATATGAAGAATACAGCAAAACAAATGACTACCAATAGGCAAAAATCAAAGATTATAAGACAAATCTAGCGAGAAAACATAAATTGAACAAAGAACTTTAACTCAAAAATCACATTACTTACTACAATCGTTGCGATCTTAATACAATCACACCATTCATCAAGGAAAGTCAAAATAAAAGACTACAAAAAGAAGATAGCATTATTACCAATGTGATTTACTTACAAGTAAAAATTGTTCAATAAGAATTGCAAGGAATTTAAGAATTTGAAATTCAAAATATTTGATACAGAAGTTATGAATGAAGTTCTACAATAAGTATCCTGCTCAGCAAGTGTACATACTGTAATAACATAAGAATGCGTGTAAGTTCTCATGAGTGGCAAAGGATAATACAGGGGAAAAAGTTCAGCAAGGTTGTGGTAATACTTGTGTATATGTGTACAGGAAAAAGATCAACATGTGTACAAGGCTGTGGTAATACTTGTGTACATGTGTACAGGAAAAAGATCAACATGCGTACATGGCTGTGGTAATACTTGTGGTGAGCTGCTTGTATTATGGTTTGTAGCAGCAGTACCAAAGAAAGATAAGATGAGAGCAAAAAAAAAAAAGAGAAAAGAAAATTTAATTAAAATTATCTCCAAATAAAATGACTGTAATCATATTGGAATGGTCAATTCCTTTGATTCTTTTCCATCTATGAACGTAGCTACACCAGTTTTATCAGTATCTTACGATTCTTACTATTCGCATCTTGATTCGAAACGAAATAGAATGCAATTAATACGTATCCTAGTGCGGATCTCTTTTAGATTTGAATCTCAACATGAATCTCGATTCACTCTACTGAATCCCATGAATCTCGATTCGCAGCTGAATCGCCCGATACAAATTTCGTCATTGGTGCAACTCAGAAACAGGCTCAGTCTAGCAAATTTGTTTCTAAAAAGCCTGCTAGGGTTGTTTTTTGCCACAAAAAAAAAACCGTCGACGAAACCATACTTCCAATTAACCCAATAGAATAACAAACAAACAGCCCTAGCACACTGCATTTTTGGTTTCCACTCCTTCCTATAGTGCATTTTTTTTTCTCATCCTGCACAATGCTTTGTGCCCACTATTCTCCTTCATTCTTCTCTGTTTTTTGGTCCTCCTTTGGTCACCTTGTCTTGTTCCCACTCTATTTTTATGATTTGAATCTTGCATTATTTTGAAGTTCATTTATGATATATCATCTTATGTTTTTCTGCTTATTCATTTGTTTTTACTTAAAAATGCTATATTTTAATTGACCATGTATCTTATGATTCATAATAAGATTCGATTCACGATTCGGAAAATAGGTCTTCCGATACATGATTCAAATCTCGATTTGATAACCTTGAGCTACACTGATTGGAGCTTCACAGGGTAAAGACAAAAACGAAATGTAATTAATTATGAAAGTGGATGAACATATGATGTGCTTGCTAGTTTCCTTAATGGCATCATGGTAATATCTACTTCCTAGAATGTACAACAGTTAAGTTCATTTCTATTTCTTGAATAGAATAGAAAATGAAAGGCTTTGGAGCACTGTGCGAATAGAATGTACAAAAGTTAAATACTAATGAGCTTCCAAAAAATGAAACCTGTTCCAAATACTGATGAGCTTACAAAAAATGAAACCCGTTCCTAATATTGCTCATCAGTCATCACAACCAAAATGCAACACTATTAACAACAAAGTTACCTATGTAAACTGAAAACTGAGAAGGTTGCAGGAAGGGAGAAAAAACATACAATCAATCCAACCAAACAAAGCAACATCAATAGCAAGAGTGCCCATTCATGAAGCAGTTCAAAAAATTTACTTTAGTATACAATAACAAAACAAGAATGTACATTTAACTCAGCTGAATCCACTAGCTACTTATTCAAACTCATATCCAAATAATAAAATTTAAAAACTACCAATGAAGGACATAATATTCCTTCTTCTGTGATAGAGAACCAGAACCCTCCACTTGCACCGAAGCTTCTGCTTCTGCCACCTGAAAAGACGAATAGTTTCCAGCAGCGGCAGCCGCAGCAGCAGCAACTTCAACTGTAGCTTTCATCTAAGGAGTGTCGATAATGTTTACACAATGGATGCAGTAGCTTCACGAAATTCAACATAAAAACTATGCATAAAAATAAAAACTCTGTTCCACAAGCACATAGAATCCTAATTGGGTAAGAATAAGCCTTAATATTAACTAATGAATACATAGACATGATCCTCCCCTATCATATACACCAAGGCCTTATTCAGATCAGTTCAAAAAATACGTAAAGCTCATTCTCAAACAGGTGAATCATCCTAGGATGCATAAACAGGTGAAAATGAATCCACATTTCAGTAGACAAAACCATAATACACTAGAACAATTCAACCATACAAAATTACTAGTAAAAATGTTACAAAATTCATCACATTTCATCGCATAAACTAAAAATTTGTAGATACAATACATAACCCAGCAGTGTTGAAAGAAAAATTGTACGCAATGGACTGCTGCCTTTCAAATTTCCCCTCTGTAGCCTCCAGATCCAAAATAATCCTTTCTATTATTTGCAATCACCATGCTCTTCTGATGTTCTAATTTGGGACAATCACGGATGCGATGACCAAGCCCACCACAAAATGCACATCCCTTGACCCCACTTATGTCCGTGATTGCCTCATTATCTTCCATTGGATCATTCAGCTCGGCCAAAACTGGGGGAATCCTTTGTTTTGCTTCTTGCAAGAGGTGCTTCAAATCAAGTAATGTTGTCTCACTTTGATTCTTGTTTATAAATGTTGTCGCTATACCAGTCTTGCCACATCTTCCAGTTCGTCCAATCCGATGGACATAATTTTCAATTTCAGCTGGCATGTCATAGTTAATGACATGCTGAATATCAGGAAAATCCAAACCTTTGGATGCAACATCAGTTGCAACCAACACATCTTTCTCTCCAGCCTTAAAAGCTGAAATGGCATACTCTCTCTCTTCCTGATCTTTGCCTCCATGAATAGCCACCGCTTCCACTCCTTTCAAGAGAAGATATTCGTGAATGTCATCGACATCAGCCTTATTCTCACAGAATATTAGAACAGGTGGTGTGGTTTTTTGCAAGCACTCAAGAAGGTAAACTATTTTCGCCTCTTGCTTAACATACTCTACCTCCTGGATAACATCAAGATTTGCTGCCCCTGCACGTCCCACATTGACGATAATAGGTTTCACCAAAGCACTTCTAGCAAAGTTCTGAATCTTGGTTGGCATAGTGGCAGAAAATAAAAGAGTCTGCCTTTGAGCTTTGAAGTGATCAAAAACTTCTCTTATATCATCTTCGAATCCCAAATCAACCAATCGATCAGCCTCATCTAATGTTAAATACCTGCAGTTATCAAGATTCATTTTCTTCTTTGCCAACATATCCTTCAATCTTCCAGGAGTGGCAACAACTATATGAACACCCTTCTTCACAATCTCAAGCTGTGATCTCATATCCACTCCACCAATACAAAGCAGAGGCCTGAGCTCCGGGTATCCAGCTTCCTTCAAAGGTTCCAAGAACTGTTCAACCACTTCATAGGTCTGCCTAGCTAGTTCCCTCGATGGACAAATAACCAATCCAAATGGACCTTCTCCAGGAACAATAGGCATCATGATTTCCTCCTGCATTGCCATCATAATCATCGGCAGCACGAAGACAAGAGTTTTTCCTGATCCGGTGAACGCGATCCCAATCATATCTCGCCCTGATAAGATAACAGGAAGGCCTTGCACCTGAATTGGCGTTGGTTGCACAATCCCTTTCGCTTTCAACTTGTTCAAAACAGGCTCAGGAAACCTCATATCCTTAAAATTCTTAATTGGGGGCGGAATCTCTTCCCCATCAACTATTATATGCCACTGCTTTCGAAGCAAATCGCATTCTTTTCTCAACATCCTTCTAACGTGGAAAGGGGGTTTCCACCCTGTAGGCAAAGGTTCAGTATAAGTGATTCCTTTGGCTAATTCACGAACAGACATAAGGGTTTTTCTATCAGACAAATTCTCAATCATCTCCTTCTCCTGTTGGACAATCTGTTCTGTTACACTGATCTCAGGTTGTTCCCGTTTCAACTGTGATGCCTTCTCTAGAAGACTGGGTTTAGTTTCAGCCACTCTTTGTTTCTCCAAATCACCATCAATGGTGGCGGAAGAGGGATTCCCTTTGCGTTGAAGAATCTTCTGAGCTTCCATGGCCCTACGTTTGGCCACAGGGACATACTCAACATATTCTTCTTCTTCTTCCATTTATTATGCTACTTCTTTCGATCCTGATTGTATCAATTAAAATCAAAGTCAATAAAATTTGATGAATCATCACAAAAACCCTAATGTTTCGAGAGTTTAGAAATCAAAATTATGCATGCGTCGGACTCAGATACTCAGATACTTACATGAACTGAATTCAAAATTAATCACCCCTACCTGGTAGCACCACGAGAGATAGAAAGAGAGTGAGAGAGATGGGTAAATCCCTAATCTGAGATACTGAGTGAGACTGAGAGATGGTGGTAAGGCGCGGTGCGGCGACGGTGGTGGTTAGGCGCGGCGCGGAGAAAGGGAGAAGGGGAATGTTGGAGGACGATGGTGGTCGAGTGAGTGTGAAATGCGAACGAAGTAGACCCGGACCGGGTGACCCAAAGGTTAACCTGAACCCAAGTTGGGGTGTTCGCGATTCGGTTTGGATTGATTCTGAGACAAAAAATTATCCGATAAAAGGAGCATGCAGCTCGGTTTGGATGGCTTCCTTAAAAAATCTGATCCGATCCAATTAAATACGATTTGGATCGATTCGGTTGATTAGGTTTTTACCGACACATCATTACATATTTATATTACATCAAAAAATAACATTACAAGCTAAATTGAACAAAATCTTAAACTTATATATACTTGTTTATATATTCATGTAATAACATTTTATAAAATATGTACAAAGTAAATAAAAATCATCATCAACTAGTTCCATAAAATCCTTTTTTATATTTGGAACTCAGAAATAGTAAAAAATATATATGTTAAATCATACTAGTAAGCATTATCAGAAAAAACCAACAAATAAAAAATCAATAATACAAAAATAGAATAAATATATATTAAATTTTATATATGCGGTTTGGTTTGGATTGGTTTGGTTTGAGAAAAGGAATCCAAAATCTGATATGATCCGACAAGTTTTCACAAAACAAGATTAAAAAAAAAAATAGACATCGATTTTGTTCGGTTTTCGATTTTTTTGGATTTGTTTTTGGTTTTCTTTTGGATCGGTTGGATATGAACACCCCTACCGTCCCTAACCCGACCTCAGACCATTTTTTAGGACACGGGTTTGTCCCTTTCATATTACGGGTTCTGGTCAGACTCGGCTCGAACACCTTGAGTTAGGACGGGATGGCGGGCCATACCGGATTGTGCACACCCCTAGTTTATATGATGTGAGGGTGAGTGAGGAAATAAGAATAATAATATCACTGTAATGTACCTTTCTCTTTTGCTTTGTTCAATTACTCTTCTTCTCGTTGAAGACAAGCACCTTCTATGTGAATGATGCTTTGAACGTTTTGAGTTGCTAACACCCACCTATGTTTAGGTCACATAGATGCTTTGAACGTTTTGAGTTGCTAACACCCACCTATGTTTAGGATCCTCTCCAGTAACATGATGGTCATGTTAGAGATATATAAATACATCTTTTTATATATATGGACCTACCATAATTGGTTGTAGGTCCCATCAGTTATAATTTTAAAAATTTGTTTCTTTCGCTCTACAACAGGATAGTACCCCATTTTATGTAAACAGAAGAGAATCCGAATCCAAAATAAATTATGATTATCCTATACTAGGTGGGCTTAGAAGAAGAAGGAACTTATTTGATTTTGATTTTGATTTATAAAAAAAACATTGTTTATTAAAATAAATCATGATATTTATATCATTTTTTTAGTTTATGTTAATATTTTTTTTTATAGATTTATGAAAATAAAATCATTTTTAATAATATAATTTTTTTTATTAAATAAGCATTTAATTAAGAGTTTAATTGCTATGTACTGTAAGTGTAAAAAAAAAATTACACTATCAACCAATCACCAATCATGGTATGAATGTCTTTTAAGGTGGTTAGAATAAGAGTCAAAGATGTTTAATGCTGATTTTCCAGAGATTGATCATCCTGATTGGTTGCTTTTAAATCAAGAGGTTCCTATGGAAGAGATTAGGAAAGCTTTGTTTAGCATACACAGCTTCAAATCTCCTAGTCAGAATGAGTTTCATTCATTATTTTTCAAGACTCAATGGGATCATGTTGGGAGCTCAATTTTTTAGTTTGTCAGGAAATTTTTTTCTTCTCCTAATCATATTCGAGATGTTAATCATACTTTGCTTACACTTATCCCTAAGTGTGAAGGCATTAATCAGTTCCGACCCATAGCACTGTGCAATGTGATTTACAAAATAGTCACGAAAATTGTTGCGCAGAGGCTGAAGATTATCCTTCCTAAGGTTGTTTCAGGCAATCAGAGTAGCTTCGTTCCTGGCAGGCATACTACAGATAATGTGATCATTTTGCAGGAAATCGTGCATTCCATGCAACTTATGAAAGGTAAAGAAGGCTTTTATGGTAATTAAACTTGATTTGGAAAAAGCGTTCGACTGGATCGAATAGGGTTTTGTCCAGCAAACTCTTGAGTTTCTAGGCATTCCTCAATGGATGGCAGCTTTAATTTCCTCTCGTATTTCTTCTTCTTCTTCTATGTGTCTGAATTGGAATAGGGGAACTAGTGATTCTTTCTATCCTTCTTGCAGGCTTCGTCATGGAGACCCTTTGTCTCCATATCTTTTTGTGTTGTGCTTGGAAAGGTTGGCTCATTGCATTGAAGATTCTGTTGCGAACAGGAGTTGGAAACCCTTGGGATTCAATCGGGGTGCGGGTCCAAGACTTTCTCGTCTTTTTTTTGCTGATGACATCCTTCTGGTGACCGAAACTTCTCAAGACCAAGTAGATGAGGTTAAGAGGGTTTTGGATCGATTTTGTTCTCTCTCTGGTCAGAAGGTGAACTTACACAAATCGTCTGTTTTTTTCCTCTAAGAACATCAATCCTTATGTTGTGGATAATCTTAGCGGTTCGTTGGGTATTTCTCCTACTGAAGATATTGGTAAGAATTTGGGTATTCCTATTGTGCAACAATGTATGGTTAAGAACTCTTATTCTTTCCTCATTGATATAGTAAGGAAGAAGTTATCTGGATGGAAAGCGCGGACTCTTTCTTTTGCAGGGAGGGTTACTCTTGCCCAATCATATTTGATGAGTCTTCCAGGCAACATTATACAAATAACCTTGCTGCCTGTCTCGGTTTGTGATGAAATTGAGAGGATTTGCATAGATTTTATTTGAGGTTCCCAATGCCATCTTGTTTCTTGGGAAAATATTTGTAAACCCAAGGAGTTAGGTGATTTGGGTTTTAGAAATCTTAGAATCTTGAATCATTGTTTTATCATGAAATTGGGTTGGCAGTTGATAGAGAATCCTGAGAAGCTTTAGGTTCGTGTGTTGCTGGTTAAGTATGGTTGTGGTACTCTTCCTATTCCTATGGTGGTTGCTGTAAATCATGCCTCTCATGTTTGGCGCAACATTGTCAAAAATTGGCAGTATATTGAGAATGGATTGTTTTGGGAAGTCCAGGATGGTAACGATGCTCGGTTCTGAAAAGATTGTTGGGTCCCTGGGTGCGGTAAATTAGAGGAGATATGTACTAATTTACCTACTTAAGAGAGGAATTGGTTAGTGTCTTTGTATGCTTCTTTAGATGGGTGGAATTGGGAGAGTTTCCAACAATATCTTCCCAATGATGTGTGTGCCAGAATTGCTTCTCTTAAGCCTCTGTTAGCAGGGAAAGAAAACTTTCCTACATGGAAGATTTCGGGAAGTGGTGCTTTTTCCATTAAAGATGTGTATCTTTACTTGTCTAGTACAAAGTCTCAAACTCAAGGGAGTTCCTTTCAGTTCAAATCTATCTGGAAATGGCAGCGTACTCAAAGGAATAGAACTTTCCTTTGGAAAGTTGCCCATGGAAGGTTGATGACAACTTCTGAACATGTAAAGTGTGGCATTTCTCAAATTGGAGACTGTCCCCATTGTGGTGAAGGCCCAGAAACTGTTATGCATGTTCTAGGAGACTGCTCTGAGGTACATTCTTTCTGGTCTAAGTTGGTGTTACCTGGTAGGTGGAGTAAGTTCTTTAGTGAAGGGTTGCATGCTGGGCTGGATTTAAATCTGTCTTCTTCTAACATTAGTGGCGTTGATTGGCATTGGCATTGGCCTTTGCTGTTTAGGATATCTATTAGAGAATTATGGCTTGATAGGAATCAATTGGTGTTCTCTGGTCAGTCTTCTTTTTCGAATGCAATCTGGTCTACTATTCTTAGTCAAGTTCGTTTGGGTGATAAAGATTTACCTTCTCCTAGGCCTGTTTATATTGAGGATGGCTCGCATGAAATTCAAGTCTCTTGGATTGCTCCTCTAGCTAATGAGTTCAAGTTCGATGTGGATGGGTCTTTTAGAAAGAGCTCTGTTTCAGCAGCATGTGGGGGGGGGGCTTGTGAGGAATTCTTCTGGAATTCTCATTAGAGGGTTTTATTGCAATCTTGGACCTTGCAATTATGTTTTGGTAGAATTATGGGCTTTGCTTTGGGGTATTTGTTTGGCTCGAAACCTTTCTCTCAATAAAGTGTGCTTCGAGCTTGACTCCAAAGTCGTGGTTAACATGGATCAGATGGGGAGAATGCATGTTCATTTTCTACGTCATTTGCTGCAGGAAATTCTGGATTTGCTTCAGCATTCTGATTGGACGACTTCAGTGTCCCATGTGTATAGGGAGGCAAATCGATGTGCGGACTTCTTGGCTAATAAGGGGCATTCAGCTTCTTTTTCTTGTACTTTTATTGATAGGGCTATGCCACAACTGTCTTTGATTCTTTGTGATGATGCATTAGGTTGCTGCATGCCTAGTACTGTTACTTAGTTTATATTTTCCATTTCTCATAAAAAAAAAAATTTCAATGAATAGAGTAACCTTTCAAAATTTTCTTTGCTAGGGTGTGAACTCACACATTTACAATTCATGTATTACAACTTAACTTAATAAATTTACTCAAAGGCATTGATTAAATGAATACATTTTAAATAGAGCAATATTAAAGTTTAACGATTTTCTCAACTTTTCATTTATAATACAAAGTATAAATACTTTGTGTTATAAAATTTAAAGTGGTTTAGAAATGTGTATGGATATACTTGAAACATTTTCGTTATAATTATAAGATTAATCAAAGTTGAAAATAATTTTCAGATATTAAGGATCTTAAAAAACAAACAAACAAATAAAAAAAATTTCATTGAGTTCTATCATGAATTGTTAGGCTGTTGGGACTAGAATAAGCTCACACTTGTAGTCTTCTTGGAGCTTTGATGAGTTGGAGAGTAGAGGTTAGGTACCTACAAAGACTCCATTGCTTAAGTAAATGTGTAAGATGAGTGCAATAAATTGAAAAGATTCTTACTCTCATGACTAATATGACTATTTATAATGAAGTGAGACTTGGGAACTGAATATTATCGACAATTTGGTCAATGTATGTACCTTGGACGAAGTTTCCTAACACCCTCCTAATGGTCACTGTTTCAGAAAGGACTACTTACAGAGAAGTTGATCGGAAAGGTCTAGTGAAACAACGTAGAATGCAACCGTCAAGATGTTTACTCTCAAGAGCGGTACTATGATAAAAACTGTGGTATTACGGGGTGCCTAAATCCCACATCGAGTAGTATGAGATGTTCGGTGGAGTATTTTTTAAGTGGCTTGGTTATTCCCTCCTAACAACTAGCTTTAAAAGGAAGGTTCCCAAGTGCTTGGGTGCTCATTGGCACGGAGCATCGGGTTATGTATATTAAATGAATGGGACATTATAATTGTTAGGGAAGCAATGTGACTCCTCAAGAATATTGAATTCGCCTTATTGGGTCAAACACTGTTCTAAATCACAAACTAATTTTTAATGTGTACAAAACATAAAGAAAATTATGTAACACATGTTTGGTTGGATTGAATGATTTCAAAGGAACGAGAATAGGAGTAGGAATGTAATACGTGTTCCTATTATATTTTTGGTTTAGTGGCAACTTAAGTCTCTAATAGTTTAAATCAAACATCTAATCCTCTATTGCATTGTACACAAGAGAATGAGAGGCAGATTTCTGTAGATTATATTTAAAAAACCAATAATATGTATGTACCAAAAAGAAAATCTCAACAATATGCTAAAAATAACAGGTTGTATTGGTGCTTTCTAAGGTGAGGGAGCAAGTAAGTCCCTCATGACCCATGAGGAAGTCAAAATAGCCATTGGATATATCAATTAAATAAATGGATGGTTGGAATCATTTAAAAGTAACTTGCTATCCTGGTTGCTTCAACATTTATTAAATTGACCCAATAATTTTTGAAAACTTTCACATGAAACAATCAATGATTTACTTGTTTTGAAATTGTCCTAAAAATGAATATAGAAAAGCCTTAGTTTTGTTCCACAGTTTCAGCTCGTTGTGAGTATTGGACCCTGCTTAGATATGAGAGGCGGCTTCTTGACGTTTGCTCGTTTCAATCTCATGCTGAAAGGGAAGAGGGTGAGATGCGGCTATATTTGGCGGAGCTGGTCATGTGGTTGTGCAACGATGGTGTTCGACTAGGCGACAGTCGGTGGCTTGCGGCTAGGCGACAGTGGCATGCTACTAGACGATGGAGGCGTGCGGCTAGGCGACGAGCAGCAAGCGTTACTCACACGTACTTTTGTTTGTTTTAGAGGAGCTTTATCCTGCTTTCTAAACTTTGGAATATCAATGAAATTGGGGGGAAAAAATCTCTTATTACCTCTACTTAATGCCTTAACTTCTTTTAAAAGTATTAAGTACACATTGGATTAAATTAGTATGTATTGTCAGTGTAAAAAGTTTAACGCTAACATCCACTTATATCTTGATATGTGTTTTTTTATTTTAATAACTAAGAGAGAGAAATAACAATGATGCTAATTTAATAAGATATTGTTGAATGTCAGTATAAAAATCTTTTAGACTGACAATACGCAGAAATTAAACTCCACATTCAGTGTTTAAAACAAAATTTTTAGATAATATTTTAAAAATATATTATGCAAATTACCAAATGTTTTTTTGCTTGCATTTTATGCACTCCAATCTCTATTATTTTGTGTCTTTTTTTGTTTACCGGTTTTAGATCTTGCATTACTACAACCAACCATCGTACAATTACTGTTAGGGATGATAATTTTACTTGTATATGCGGGTAAAATTCGTAATGGGCACCGGTCGAGAGTCTTAACGGGTTCCCACGGGTTAAATAAACGGATTTTTCTATTACCCGTTTGTTAACGGCGACGGGTAGTGTAGTACTCGTGCTGGCAGGTACCTATACTTGAACACAAAATTACATAACTGTTCCTAATAAACCCTAAGTCACTCAATCATAGACTCATATTCGTCTGCGCCATTCAAAGCACTTCAACCCCTTCTCACACAGATCTTGCAATTCTCTTTGGACTTTTCATCCCTGGGAGACGTAGTTGTCTTTGCTTCCAATGTCTCTTGTGTCACCACCCCACTAGGCTCATTGATTTTGCCTTGTTGTGCATGTTTAACAAGTTTTTATTTTCGTTAATATCTTATTAGAACGCTTTGGTCACAAAACTAATATTATTATTTTTGTTAATCACATAACTTTTATATGCATGTGCATGTGCATGTGCATGTGCATGTGCACTCAATAGAGAGCAAAATATTTTCCACAAACTTTTAGTTATATTATATTGTAAAAATTAAATGTTTATCCATATGAATCCTTATCAACGTTTTTACTTTTATGATTAATGCTTGATTAGTCAAACAGTTAAAATACGTTCTAGAAAGTTAGTTAAAGTATACAACACAATCATCTATGATATTCCATTTTGTTTTTAAAGTTGTTGTGCAAATAATTGTTACACTGATTGTTTTTAGTTTTTATCCAACGTTTTTAACTAGTTCTCTGATCTGTTGAATGTATTTCTTACTATCATGCATAGATATAATGCATTGGGCTGTTTTCAGTATCTAGGGATGTATCCAAATCTTAAACTGAAATGATCCAGTAGATACGTTACAAGCACATTACATTTAACATTTTATTTTCTATGAAACAAATATTTGTGGATACCCAGGGGTGTCCATGGGTCTAGGTAGACCCACGAAACTGGCCAATCCGACCCAACCCAGCCCAGATTTTGTGGGTTGGTTCGAGTGATTGGGTTGAGTTGGGCAAAAAGACATAGAACCCATAGAGTATGGGTTGGGCAATGGGTTTCAGAATTCCAAACCCACTGAACCCAACCCATATTACTTAGTTTTGTGTTGATGGTTGTTGAATGTTGATGACTTTTACTTTTTCATTGTAATAATTTAGACTTTTAGTTGACGATTGTTGATTATTTTAGACTTTTAATTCATGATTGTTGATGTTATTTAAAGTTTTGAACATGTTTATTCCTCACTTTTGAGCTTTTTCCACGTTTTCAACCTTGTCAGACCCGCAGACCTGACCCAAAATTGAACATTTGTGTGTTTCTTGTCAGACCCGACGACCCAACCAACCCAACCTATAATTAGTCGGGTTGGGTTGGTTTAGGTTTCATAATTTATTTTGACAAACCCAACCCAACCCACTCACATTTGATTGGGTTGGGTGCCAAAACTCACTAAACCCAACCCAACCCGACCCATGGACACCCCTACCCTATATTGCCATCCCTAATTACAACATTTGTTTCTCTCTTTACTCTTCGTTCGTTTTGTAATTGTGTTACTGCTCCCATTTAAGTTTTGTTATGAGCACCTCCCATTTAATTAATTACCTCAGAGATTAGATAATAGATCAAGATTATTTGTGATATGTTTGGGTAAGATTTATTCAAATAATTGATTTTCATAGCAAAACTTGTTTCCTAGTATAAACTAGTATGTTTAGCTAAAGTGATTAAATTGCAAGATAGTTGTTTTGTTGTTTTTATGAGAATAAATTTGTGTTAAGAGAAGCTAGAGGTTAGAAACTTATTTAAAAAGTTATGATGAAGATCGCAAATGCTTGATTCTTCACAAAATCACGTATATATCTTTCTCTAGCCTTGAGTGCCTATACCTCCAGTTTTAAGTTGATAAATAGTTCAAATTAGAGTAAATATTTTTGTATATTATCATTCAATCATGCATTATGATAATATTAATAAATGCCTAACTCTCATAATAGCTATTTTAAAAATTACATATAATTTAAGCTAATAATAGTAAATTAAATTAAATCTGACAGTACATTAGCAAGATGTTCGGTTTATATTATTTATATACAGATTAGCGGATTTAAATGAATAAAAGTTGTTTTATACTTTCTATCGAAAAAAAAAAATCTGTTTTATACTTAAGCTTTAGTGTATGGCAACTAAGATGAAAAAATGTTGTTTCAACCTAAAAAAAAAATTGTTCTTTCTCCACCTCATTTTCTTAGCATTATGATTTCAGTTGCGATAGATTATGCAATATTTTTATTGTTGTACAAGATTATGCAATATTCTACTGTGTGTTTTTCCGTTTTTACCCTTAACCCACTCTTATTTTTAACCGATTGTGTATGGTTGCTTGTTGCTAATTCACGAATGAAGATTTGCGTGATTGCTTGTAACATATTCATTATTCAATGATGATGTCACATGCTTTGTTTTCATGTTTTTTGTCTTTCATATTTGAAGTTGTTGGATATGGAGATATGAAGATACATTTCACTCAAATTTTTCAGACTTTAAAATACATAAATTTTCAAAGAAAAAGGAAATATTTTCTTCAACTTTAAATTTAATTTTTTAAATGCAAAAAAAAAACGATTGATGTGAAAAAATAAATTAAGAAAAGTTCATATATTAAATAATAAATCATTGATAATATAAACAAATAAATTTCATACCATCTTTTATAATTTACTATATATAGAGTATTTTTTTTAATCCAAATAAAATAGATTATATTAAAATCGTTTTTCAACAAATGCATCCAAACATAAAATTTATTCTGTTATAATCAATGATAATAATAATGATGAATATGCATGTAATTGAGTTATTGATTTTAAAAAAAAAAAATCTATCTTTTGTAGCTAAACCAACCCCACACTAAATTAAATCTTTCAAATAATAATTTACATTCTGTACATTTTATTTTATTTTTTTTTTACATTGTTTGTCAATATATACTTGAGATTGGTTTTTTGTTTGTGCATATATATATTTTTTTGCTTTATTCTCCAGAATTTCATATTCAAACAATT
Organism: Echinosophora koreensis; assembly: GCA_035048595.1. NCBI lineage: Eukaryota > Viridiplantae > Streptophyta > Magnoliopsida > Fabales > Fabaceae > Echinosophora > Echinosophora koreensis. The sequence goes on from JAPCYP010000274.1 coordinate 125,336, forward strand.
CGTTTAATTCTAATAAACAATTACCGTGAGTGAATCATTGAAATTAATAGATCATGCGAAGCAAGTTTAAATCAATTTAATTAAATGTAACTCACAAGCTGATTGTCAAATCGATCCTCTGAAATTTCTTAAGACATTGTTCATGAGAAATCCTTGTACTATTTGTTACCCAAGTTTTCTATTAGTTTTACTCATGCTTTTTGTTAACAACGTAGTACAAAAAATGGTCTGTCATGAAATGATGTGGTGGGACCGATGATGGTGGGAAAGATTATTTTTCTCAAAAATAATTTTTATTTATAAGAAAAAACATTGTTTTGTGTTTAATGTGACATCTTTAGACAAATATTAAATTATGAAAAAACTAAACTGATTTTTATAAGAGAGAAACCATTTTAGAGATGTTAGAAGTTTTAAACTTATTTAAAAAATGGTTAGACTATTTTGAAATAAATAATAATTTTAACCTTGTAAAATTAACTATATCAAACAAATATTATTGATATATACAAATAATTTCATACTTTTTTATATAATTTATCAGATAAAATAATTTTTTATACAATTTAAGTGAAATAGATTATTTTAAAATAATTTTTTAGTAAATAAATTTAAATATAAAATTGATTTGATTATAGTCATGAAATAATCTATTTTTTAGATCTAATTCAAACACGTCTTGTT